>JAQFXM010000219.1:0-61372 GCA_034693345.1 Entomobrya multifasciata
TCACCCCCACAATACTTTGATTTTTCAACAATAACTTTCCTCACTTGTTTAATTATCTCAACAATTTGCATTTGAATCACTTCCAAATCCAGATGCAACTTCACAAACCCATTTACCATGTCATCACACTTGTCACACAAGTCAACTGACTGTGACTCATCTCTCCTAGTCCACAATTTTACCACCTCTTCACTTATATTTAACTGCTCCTCTTTCTTATCATTTTCACTACCAATTAAATACTTTAAAATTAACTTTAACCTTTTTATCTTCTTATTCCTTGTAAAATCATCATTATCACTTGACTTGCTCCGACTCCGACGCAGTTTATTTAAACAGAAAAAACAATTATGCCATTTAACCTTCATATTTCAAAATTCACTGAAAACACGCTAGCTAGAACCCTAGTTAAATTAATTAAAAATTAAATATAAAAGTTCAACATTTTCATTTTCGCTGTCAATCCAATACACAGCTGATCTTGTAAAACAAGCATGTAGAGATTGTGTATTTGTAGCTGTTTGACAACATTCTCAGCGATCAGCTGATCAACAACACATTTTCCTTTTTTCTGATGCAGAATTTCCCTTTAAAAATTTAATTAGCATTTAAACTTAATTGAACAAGTAACCTAATTTATCTGGCTACTTTAAGAAAACAAAACAAAATCAGCTGTTTTTTGCACCAGCATCATCATGGCCTATTTAAATAACAAGTGTATAATCTGTAGGGCCGATTCTAAAACAATTAAAATTCTTAATTGCCAAGAAAAACTGTCACCTGCTTCGTCTGCTACGTCAACAATTAAAAGTAACCATGGAAACACAATGTCACGTTGGAAATATTTAATTGCGGAATCTTTTGCAATGTTATTCGGACTTCCGGTTGACCACTCTCTTGTTACCATGTTAACTACTGCTGAGAACGAAGAAAAGGGACCTCACTTTTGTAACAAGTGCTTTCAGGACCTGACCGATACTCACTATATTTTCTGGCAGTTAAATAATTTGGAATTAAAGTTAATTAAACTACAAAATGTATTTTTTCAACGGTTAAATCTCAATTTGGAAAATCCGAAAGAAATTTGCGGGGGAAATTCTTCCAAATTTAATGATCTTACAAAAAATTTGTTGACAGGTGACAAAAAAAATCATAATTAGACAATATGTCGTTAATTAAATATTTTAAATTCAGTTTAATTATATTTTTAATTGTTCATTTATTTTTTTTCCCCAGATATTAAATCCGGATCCCATTCCCTGCCCACGGGTGTCTACATTTCAAGATGGAAGGATGCTGTGGAAACCGTGAACAAAATTATTCCAAAGTGTACTGACTCATCATTAAATTTGCGCGGCAAATTGGAAATTAAATTGGATCCAGATCCAGATTTTTTTAATGGTCCACAACCGCTACAAATTTCACCAGAGTTTCGAGAAGAAAATGTTTTGGATACCGGGGACTACTTTTTGGATTTCGATGATGATATTGATAACGATGAGGATTACGTGGTTGACTCGCCATCAAACCAAATGGGAAATGAGGATGATGAAATTTGTTCAGATGAGGATTTTGAAGAGGATGATGAAGATTACAAAGAGGAAGTTAAATGTAAAAGAAAGAAAGGAAGGTCAAATGCGGTTAAAGTTAGAAATTACAAATTTACGCAGGATTTGGATGGAAATTATGTGTGTACCGTGGATCCAGAATTTTGTAGCAGGAAATTTGGGGCGAGGAAACTTCTAAGCAAGCATTTTAGTGATTTTCATAAAGGTTTGTTGATCTGGAACAAATTTTCGACAAATTTCCGAAAAAAAAGTTATAAAATATTTTAAAGTTTGTTGTGTGTAAATTTGTAATTTATTTTTTATTATTAATAGGAAGAAATTTTGCTTGTGACCAAGATGGATGTGTTCAAAAATTTAAATCTGAAATTACACTTGTCAATCATAAGAGGAAATTTCATGGATTAACTATTGAAACAAGTGTGAAACCGAGAAAAAGGTTGATAGATCCTTCCGAGGGTAAACCTGGTTTACTTTGCACTGAAGATCCGTCCATTTGTAATAGGATGTATGGAAGATTGAAAGATTTGAATAAGCATATTGCAGAATTTCATAAAGGTTTGTAAATTAATATTATACTTTGGTTTGGTGGAAGTTTTCAAATTTTTGTTGTAAATTTACAAATTTTTTTTTGCTAATTTTCCATTTTCATTTAAAATTTTCAATTTTTATTTCAAATTTTCTATTTTTATTTCAAATTTTCTATTTTTATTTCAATTTTTCAATTTTTATTTCAAATTTTCAATTTTCATTACAAATTTTCACATTTTTGTTGCAAAACTCAATTTATATTACAATTTTTTAAATTTTTGTTGCAAATTTTCAAATTTATGTCGCAAATTTGCATTTTGTGTTGCAAATTTTCAAATTTCTGGTCAAAATTTCCAAATTTTGTTGCAAATTTTCAATTTTTATTACAATTTTTCAAAATTTTGTTGCAAAATTTCAATTTTTGTCGCAAATTTTCAAATTTTTATTCCAAATATTCAAATTTTCGTCACAGATTTTCAAATTTTTGGTGGTACTTTTCAAAATGTTGGAAAATTGTCAATTTTGCAATACAAATTTTTTATTGTCCTCTAATTAACAGGAAGAGACTTTTGCTGCGACCTTGGCGACTGCGTCGAAAAATTCCGATCCGAACTCCGCCTCTCCCAACATAAAAGACGCGCTCACGGTTTCGGTCTACCAATTAATACCCACCTTAAAAACCGCCCCCGTGGCCCGTATAAAAAACGTAGCCAACTTTCAAAAGAGCCGAACCTCTCGTCCTCCTCCGAATCCAGTGTTTGTGAAATTTGCGGTCTCACAATTCCCCAAAAACGGATGAAAAAACATTTCAAAGCTAGCCATCTAGGATACGGCCGATTCAAATGCGACCTGTGTGGAATGGACTTTAATAATTCCGAGGACGTCAAATTTCATGAAAATCTCCATTCTCAAAACGCATCAACCTTTCCATTTACCTGCGTGGGTGGTGGCGGCTGTCAAGAAATTTGTACAAATTCGATTGATCTCCGAAGACACGTGAAAAAGAACCATTTGTCGAGTGAATTGAAATGTGAAATTTGTGGGGTCATGAAAATAAATAAATTTGTAATGCAAAGGCACGTGAGAGAGGTGCATGGGGGCGGGGGCGGGGGAGGAGGGGAGCAGGGGGTCGTGAAAAGGGAAAAGACACAAATTTGTGAGGAATGCGGTAAAGCGTATTTTTCAATACAAGCTTTAAAGGAACATGTGAGGTCGACACATACAAAGGAACAAATTTATTGTGAGATTTGTAGTAAGGGATTTTATACAAAGAGTGCACTTTGTAGGCATAAATTGTCACATCAACCGAGTAAAATGTATAGTTGCAGTGTTTGTGGGAAGGGATTTAATAATTTGCAGCAGTTGAAGAAACATGAGGATATTCATTCGGGGATTAAGAAGTATGAGTGTAAAGAGTGTGGAAAGAGGTTTAAACAGTATCAGAATTTGAGTCAGCATTTGAGAACGCAGGTGCATAGGCCAAAAAAATAATAATAAAGTGTGAAATTTGAAGTAAATTTGTAAGATGTTTTGTAAGTTAACGTGTAAGTGAGAATATGGGGAAATAAATTTGTTTTACTGTTTTTAAAATCTTTTTGTTTTTAATATTTTTTAATTATTTTAAGTATATTTTGCAAAAGTTTTAAAGTTAAGCCATAATTAAGACAAGTCAAGTAATTTTAGACAAATCATTGGCTTCAAACAAACAGTAAAAATTTGTATGTAAATTTTAAGGGGTCTATTCAATCCAACTGAAAACTTTAATCAATAATTATTTTTGCAAAGAAGTATACCGAATCAAAAAACTAAAGGGAGAAAATTTGAATAGAATACTATTTTGGGGGTTTGCGCGTTGAAAAAAGTGTGAATTGTGAAGGAGCATTTTTCCCTCACTTGCCCTTCAAGTCAATATTTTCGTAATAAATTGGAGGAATTCAAATTTCCTTCTATTTAGTACGAAAATGACTGATTGAAGGGGTAGTTAGGTCACTGATTGGGTTAAAATTTATTTTCCTGCAAACCGATTTTTGTTTGAATAAAATTTGTGCAAATTAATTATTTATCTTTTATTCGCTACATAAAATGTCAACGTATTTGCACAGTAATGATTCAAATAAAAATCGTTTTGCAATACAAAAAAAATTAAACCCAATACACAGGCCTAAACTAGTATGTTTTAAGGAAATCTAATTTCCTTGCATTTATTAAGAAAAAGGGTATTTGAAGGGCAAGTGAGGAAAAAATGTTCCTTCACAATTCACACTTTTTTCAACCCGCCAACCCTATTCCTTCACTACAAACAAATTGGTTTGCTTCAACATTCTAAATCGGTATAGGTTTTTGCAAAAGTAATTATTGGTTGAGTTTTCAGTTGGATTGAATAGACCTCTTAATACACATTTTGTACCGTTTGTTTGAAGCCGATGCTATATTAAATCTTTCATTTTAAAAATTTATCTCAAGTATCCCCAAATACTGAGTTTTTTTCAAAATTTGTTCGTTCGTCGAATAAAACTGACATTCAAAGTCCCAGAAACAGTACTTGATACTTGTATAAAGTTTTTTTTAATTGCTTGTTACACGTATGTGCATGAAATAGATTATTAAAGAAATCGGACAAAACATGAGACAGCATGAAATATAAGATACTATGCTTGTTTTAGTTTCTCCAGCTAGTAAGCATTTTGCATGAAATACAAATGTGAGAGTGGTGTGTGCTTGAGTAGGTGACTGGGTCATGAAGATGATATCGTCACCGATTCTAAGCACAGTGTCACTTCAATTTTAACAAAAATATCTCACAAATTTATCAGTTTGTGTATTTTGTTTACTATACAGGTTAAGTACATTCTTTTTTTACGCATCTATTAGTCTTGATTTGAGTCTTACAGAAAAGATGATAGAATGTTTTTAAACAAAACAGGAAGAAAGCTATAGGTTCAAGGTTATTACAGGGCCAAACCATATTTTCTGGCATACTACAGTATTTTTTAAAAATCCATGCTTATGTTCTTTACATAATATCTATTTGTAATTAATTTTGCCATTGTACCTTGTGCAGTTAAAATTGTTCTTGAGCTTGAGAATACTTACTCTAAATTTTTGAGGAGAACTTATTTTGTACCAACTGCAATAATCGTTCACGGTTGAAAAGCTGTTAATTGACAAAGGATATTTTTAATAAGTTCACAAAACTTTAGAGCTTTTATGTTCACGCATGCGTTTCAAGATTGATTTTTCTATATGATGTCATGTCATACGATCAAGACATACAAAGGGTAAACTACTTCTAAAGTTTTTGTATCAGGAATTTAAAGTACTTACAAACACTGCCTGTCTGAACGTAATTTTGAGACAAATCATTGGCTGCAAACCAACGGTAAAATTTTTGTATGTAAATTAAGGGGTCTGTTCAATCCAACTGAAAACTGAATAATTATTTTTGCATCGAAATAGACAGATTTAATAAACTGAAGAGCGAAAGTTTGAATAGAAGCTTATTTTTGGGGTTTGCGGATTTTATAATTTTTGAAAAAATCAAACTAAGAATAAGTTCTTAAGAATATAGAGGAAAAATAAGGTGTTTGTCATGTTTAAATTTAAAGAACTTACTCAAGCAAGAAATTTATAATTCATAGGACCGCCACGCCTACTGTGAGTTTATGTAAAAGACCAATTTTTTTAATTCTGTATAAACTTTGGTAATGCTTTACTAACTTATGTAGCATAGTTCAAGTAGGACCATGAATAGTATCACGACTTAACTAAGAAGTACCTGAAAAACTTGACCTGAAGTGACGGAATCGAATGTCGCATTATTTAAGTTTAAGTCTAATATATTTGTCGAAGAAAGAATTAATTAATTAATAGTCTTATGTATGACTATTGTTACGTATAACAGAAGCAGCATATACTACTAAAACACCTCGCGCCAACAACTCTTTAGTAGATTCACTTTAAACTGACCTCTATTGCGTAGCAGTTCATTCGAAAAAAATATCTATATATCTCAAGTATTTGACATCAAAATTTTCGCATATTGAAAAATAGTGAAGATTCATTTTTAAAAACCCGCAAATCTTTTTGTTACAGAAAAGTTGACATTAATAAACTAATTTTACCTTTTCACTAGCTCAACATCTCTTACAAACCATACCAAAGTGTGGACTTACACAATTTCATTCTTCTTATAATTTTGTATACTACAAACGATACCAGTTGACTTTAAAACACTTTAATGCGAACTTGTATCCTTTAATTTCTATGAAGTATCCTAGGTGCGGTGCCTCTCTTCAAGTACACTTTTCTCTAAACGAGTGAGTGACAGTGATCTCTCTAAACAAAAAATGGTAGACAGAAGGGTACTCCCAGAGAGTTCATTATTTTGCGACTTACATCAACATACATGCATTCAATTTTTGTGTGTATTCAAAGCATTCAAGTGGTATGGTTTATTCCACTCTTCATAACAGTTTATAAACTGTCCAACGAGAACAACAAAGGACACCGGAACAATTTTTCTTGGGCACACGCTTCAAACATTATTTGTAATAAAGCCCAGCAATGCAATTACACTGGTTTATGCTGCCAAATAAAATCTGATAAGGATTTATACACGAAGTTCAACTTTAATTAATCTGGCATTAGTTTAGTTTAAAACGTTTTATGAAAACTTTTCACATGACGAAAAATTGTGCACAGATCATTTAGAACTGAAAGTAAATATACATTATGTACAAGCGTATGTAGTGATAAATTCATTTGAATAGTAAAAAAGAGCTAATAATTACATTTTCTTGAGTAATAAAACTAGTAATGCATTTCTCGTAGCATTTTTTATTTTCTGATTAGCATATTATTCTACAAAATAAACATCATATATTTTTTACGTATCGGTTCCATTATGCAAAATGCATAACATATATATGTGTACCTACTAACCCTGAAGAAATAGTTAATAATAAATGTGTGGGAAAACTAATCTTGCTAGCAAGTATAAATCTTAGTATAATGTGTGCATAAAGCATGCACTTATACATTATATTATATAGAGTAGATTTGCACATTGAAACAAAATTATTATTTTACAACTTGACAATGAACTCAATAATACTATCGCAACAAATTTCTTATTCTCCGTTTTACAGGCATCGCAAAAGTTGCATTGCTACTTCATTTGGTGATACAAAAAGAACATTACTATTTGCTCAGCCATTAGTGCTTATAATGTAGATATCGTAATATTCGACGATATCTTTTAGCCGCTGGATAATTAATGCCGTCTCAGGTGCTGCATACTAGCAAAACTATTCTATGGGACTACCTCCAGATGCTAAGAGGTCCAATTACTTTACTATTACTATTATATTATATTACAGTATTTGTATCTATTCAAACATTGCATGGAATACATAAGTACAAAATTTAGGATATGAACATAACTCGAACTAAACAAGTTTAATGGCACCAGTAGCAACGTTTTTTATGTTCCGGTAATAAAATTTACCCTTTGTCATTCATCACAAGGTGTGCATGCGACCATTTAAGGCTGGAATACGTTATCTGTGGAAAGAAAAGCTACTAAACTTCCTATTATCACTTTTGGTAATCGGGCAACTTTTTATGGATATGTACCTACAATATTCGTACACAACCACTTCTGTGCCGGGATATGAAACGCTTTATTTATATAGGCATGTGTATATGATAGTGTATATTTTTATATGCATTATTTTGATGGTTGAGTGACTGGTTGGTTTTATTTAATGTATTCTTCATCAGTCGAAAACCCATTAAAATCTACAGCACACACACAGTGTACAATCATCATTGTCGTCGTCGTCATCATTATCACCACTCAAATGAATAGATTCAAGAAGAATCAGTAACTAAACAGATCAACAGGCCCAACAGTCATAAAAGTTTTACAAATAATGGCTTACCTATTATTACATTACCATTAGTTTTATCTATAACTCACTTGAAAAAAAGTATCATAGTTATACAAATGAAACTGCTACAACAGCCAAAAACATTGAATATACCTAAGCGCCACCATCGGCATCCTTCTTTTCAAAATGTAGATTTGCAAGGTGCTTTAATACGAAAATAGTAATTGCATTCTTATGTAATTGATTTGTATTGTTTTAGTCGGTTTTATTACCCTATTTCCTGTGTGCGTATAGCGCTATTGTACGAGTTCTGCTAGAAGGTAGCACATTTTGGTAATTGTAACACTTTTTAAATGGTGCTCAAATGTCAGTTACATTCTAGAAGTAAGACTTATAAAAACAAACATTAATGTTTTGATTATGCATATGAGGGTTAATGATTATAACTCTCCATTTCTTTTTGGTCGATTTTAAAAAACCTCTGCTCCTCTTAAAAAGTCATTACATTTCTTTGAATTACTGAATGTGAAATTGACTGAGAGTTCTAATGAATGCTTTAGATGAACCAGCTACGAAAAATACTTTTGTGAGTTTGGTATGATCTACGAATTAGTGCAGGAATCTCGGACGAGTGATTCCAATTTATCAGAAAATCATTGAGATTAAATGTTAAAGAATCCAATTCTTTTATTTTTCTTCAAGATTCAAAATGGGTAGAAATAAAAAATTCATTCAAAATATTATATTTGTGATTAGCGTCAATTTCCTTTTCGTCTTATGACTGGAGTATTTTTTAGAAATCAAAGAATTGAAACCGTTAATTTCTAAAACGCAAAATGGTGCAAGGGGCTTTATTATATACACTCATATGAATCCTTAAATTTTGTGTTTATACTGGAGCAATAATTGTTGAGTGAAAAGTGGAAAAGGTAACAAAACATTTTCAACCACATATTTGCGGACGTGTATTATGTGTGCGTTGTCTTGTTGTTATGTGCCCACTTAACTAGATACTTAAGTGTATTTTGTATTGTTGTAAACATACAAGATAGAGTACTCTTGAAAAAAAATCATGGTGTAGATCAACCTGAATGAATAAACATTCTTAATGACGACGATAATAGTGATAATGATTATAAAAGATTATTGCATTGTATGAATTTGTGTGTGGTTCCCGTTCTCTCACCATCATGAGAATTACAAAGTATGAAATACATTTTTGAAACTTTTAGAACATACTAAAAAGCCCTCCTTGGAAACAAAAATAAATGTTTTTAAACATGTACCTAGCACTGCTTTCCATTATGTGTAATTTAGCTCATTAAAGCGTATGTATCATCCTTTTCCTCTTTTCAAAAAGTGGTATTACAGTTGTACTCATAATGAATTGATATTATTATTATTACAGTGTTGTGAAAGATGGTCCCTTAAGCCATTTTACCAAGTGAGTAATAGGGGACGACCCTTCTCTCGCCTTTTTTATTATTAGTACTTGTTATATATTGTATAATATAACGACAAACGGTTGTAATGCAATAATAAAACTACTCAATTCAATTCCTCATCGTCGTGCTTCTTCATGAAACCATAAAAGTCCATTATTACTCTCCATCCTCTTTATATTAAAGGGACACGTCTATTTTTTTCTCCTGTTTGTATAGTGCACAAATATGCAGCTGCAAAGCTAACATAATACATTACCTCATCATCATATAATTCGATAATGCTTGCTTCAGTCCATTGTTACAAAAAAATTCTCTCATTGTAAATAAACACCTTTTCATTATTCAATTGCGGTGTTTTTCATTGTCGACGCTTTCGCTCTTTGGACAGTTAACTTACTCCATATTCTCTAATGCATGTGTATAGTACAGGGCAAAATAAACTATTTTCATGGTTGGTCCTACACTTTCAGTCCACTGGAGTGTGTGTAAGAAGAATAAAAAACTTTTTTTCAGTCTCCATTAATAACAATTATGATTTGGGTATATTAAAAAGTATATCTGTATTCTTTTCACAATTACGGCAAGTATTGTTGTGATGTTTGTGCTAATGGTTTGGGAAGGTGAAGCATTGAATTTTAGTTTATTCTTGTCATAAATGCTTTGCTTTCATAAGGGAACTTAACCATTCTCATGTGCCTAAATGTCATTTCAAACTTGGGCAATGAAACAGAATACAAGATAATTTCAAATGAAAAGATAATATTCAAAATTGACAATGATTCAAAGTGTCAATTTTTAGGTACATCGCAGTATCATGTCGAGATCATACAAACGAAGGATTACAATTACTATTACATAAATATTATGTACATTTTGGGATCTAAAATCGAAAGCATCCATTTCCAATGTACCATGCGCTCCTATTTTTATACTTACCATTCCAGAAATTTTTAGCGTATGCCACTTGAAGTTCATGCATGGCATTTTATCTTCTATCACACTTGGTTTTGTGGTACACGCTACACCCTTTAAATCCATTGGTTGAGCTTAATTAATGCATTGGAAAAAGTTTTTTTATTGCTTTGCTTTTTTTCTCCTACTTATGAGAATGATGAACCGTAACTAAAGGTTTTATAGTGATATTAAATGATTATGTGTTTCTAGCTAAGAATGCTCATGTTTGTAATCTATGATGAAAAATATATACATCTATTCATAATACAATGAGGGTGATCACCGGCAATACATGCTATGATCATCAACACTTGATTATTATTCGCTAACAACAATGATCACTGAAAAATCTAAACGATGGGCAAAGGAGGATACTAATATCTACTAACCGAAAACCTCTATACTGCAAGTTATATATTTACTTATCATAAATATGAGAAGACACATATTATTTCACATTAAACACATACTTGTGTCATGTGTGACGGATGAAAAATGAAAATCTTCAGAGATTCTCTCTTTTTTGTGTTATTTATTGTGGGAATGTAAAGCTGTCATGACCAATTATCACTACATTCACCTTACCACTCTTACCGATTTCATGGCTTGAAACGGTTGTATTTTTTATTTTAGTAAATTTACTGTGAGTCGTTAAACTGTGTGTTTGATCAAAATGAGCGAATGCACACACATACATTTTAGCCAATTGGATAATGATGGAAGCGCAGCCACGATCTTATTTGTTGCAAAATTACGTACTGAATATCAGTTTTGGGAGGAACTTTGAGAGTAATTTAGCCGAGCCAGATAGATTTTATGCAGATTAAGGAATTGTATCAGCAAACACCCTCTTGATTTCTAATCAACGATGCTTCATCGTTGCGACTGATGAGATGGAACATAAAAATGATTACATCAAAAAGACAAAGAGGCATCATTAGAAGTATGCTGTATGTAAGCTCATTTTGTTTATTAAGGCTAATGTATCAGTTGGCATTAACACAAATGATTTAAAATTTTCGTGCAAAGTGATGATAATGAAGATTTCAAAGTTTTAAACGCGTGAAAATTACTTAAATTCATTCCTCACAGTTTCCCCTTTTAAACTGTTATCTGTATTAGGGTTATATACGCAATCATATTATCAAGACGATATATGTTCCTTAATGACAACACATGCCTTTTATTACCACCATAAGATGTTCATTAAGTCGTCAAATATTTTGTGTTTATTTTACACAAAAAAAGAGAAGATTACACATCTTTTATTTCAGTGTAGGAGGAGACGAAGGTGTAAAAGGCAATTTTCAAAGTTGTGAGTTTATTTTCCACAAAATTTTAAAGTCTCATTTGGTCAGATTATCCACTGACTTTACGATCAACCAAATTATAATGAGCAAGTAAAAAAGATTTTTTCTCACGGTTTCTTGTCAAATTAACCATTTGTCACATGGTACGATCTATAAAGCAGTGATAGTATTAAAACGCATGATGGGAGCCTTTGGTTCAATTACGTTACACACAAACATACACACCAATCTAACTTTTTTTACCCCATAAGCGTTTTATTATTTTTTAGACAAAAAAAGTAAGCTTGATCAACTGGATTGATTTCACGATCAGAAGATCAAATCAACAGACTGCTCAGCGAACAACTTTTTCTTATATGCCAGCCTCTTGAGCGGAGGTGTGAGAGGTGATAAACGTTGTAAACGAGCAACTGATACCTTTTCGTACAACTTACCACACAGGTATCCAACTTCCATTACCATCATCACATCTTTTTTTACATAGACAACAACTTAACATCCGTTCCTTGCCGATAAAAAGTGACAACCTAGTGGCGGAAAAGACAATTGCTCATGCAACAAAACACTAATGCTGATGCGTAGGGGAATTGTGGATAATTACAAAAAATACTCCTGTCCAAAGTTGATTAGCAACAAGTTTTTTTGTCTTTCTTCAATGTCAACTATTAGAAGACTTACTTTTCACATTCTCACCTTCAGATTGTCATTTAACTGACAAATAAATCCAGTCGCAGTAAACTTGTTACGTAATTATTAATATGACATGAAATAAATTGCACCAATAGAACAATGATAAGATTTAAAATAAACCTTTATTACAGTTGTACATCTATTAGCTCATGGGGTAATTTACATTTCGCAGAAAATTCTACCCTTAATTTTTTTGCTAGTTGAACATCATCATTACAAGCTTAAAAACTGCCATCCATCAGCAAACCACCATCAACGTTTTCCAGTTAAAATACAAAAAAAATACAATGTCATGCAAGACTCTTTTTACATTATTTGTCGGATTTTCACCCAACACTCGCACATTTATTCAGAAGCAGACATCTTCACATTTTTTACGTGGCGGCATTTTAATGAAATGGGGAAACACGAAAGTTGCGAATTTAGCAAGTGTGTGCAATACATGCAAAGAAGTGTTCATTATTATTACTTCATAATAGGCAATATCATACACACACGGTGAACAATAAAGGAACACATTTTTTTCGCCACATAGCTAACAATATTAACAACGGGTATATCATACAACACCGATTATATTTATTGTAAGCTCAATTGAAGCAAATTGTTAGTTCTCAATAGCTGCCAGCCACATATGTTGTTGTAAAATAAAGAAAAAAAGAGAAACAAATTCAAAAATTAACGTGGCAAATGGGCATATTATTTTATTTCATATAATTTTTTATATATAGTGATGTTTCTCTCAAACATGCGTATATATAGAAAGTTGTCACGCAACAAATACCACTGGCATATGATGATGATGAATAAGAAAACCCCTTTCAACAGACGGTCGCCCGCTTCAAAAACCAAATGACGCTTAAACATGCTTCAATTCTGTCTTTTTCAGTATTTTATTTTTCATTTTCCACTTTATCGTGCCTAATCATATCATACATGAACGTCTTTCTCGGTCGGTCGTCGTCCGTCTTCTTATATGTATCAAAATATTACACAACATATAGTGTAGGCTGTAATGGCTTCATGCTTTTATGACTTGATAAAATAGTGAAATTCTGGGAAAATGGACTGTGGAACGCATATGAATTTGTGGTATACGGCGTGCCAGCAGTAATGGCAATGATGATGGTGGCAGATAGCTCCAGTTAGAGATTAAAGTACGTATCAGTTACTGCATATCTTGTATTCGCTATAGAGAGTGGTGTTTTGAGTAAGTACCCCCACGGAAATATGGTACCTTTTTTCGAAGTTGAGTCAATCCAACTTGGAACCTTTGAAAATTACATGTGCGTGCGCAATCAACGCAATAAATATAATCATTCTAATAGTCAGGAAATTTACTTTTTTTCAAAAAAGGAGATTCCGAAATTCCATACAAAAAATATGTAGGCTCGTCATTTCAAATATCCTGTTTTATCATATGAGCACATAGTTTACGAATTAAATAAAGAAGTATGGTGGAAAATTGTGATAGAAACATTTATTAAGTTGTTTATATTTTAGTACACAATACTAGACATGAAATCAACTGCACTTGTCTGGACCACGCTATTGTGCTGTCCAGATTATAACGTATCAGTAATCAGCAGCGTTCAAAAATCATCATCGATACATGCATGATACATGCAATACCGTTTTATTATTTTTTACAAGCGTGTTTTTACGAATATCAAAAATTAACAAAGTATTATTCCCAAGGGCCATTTTGTTGACTGCAATGCAACAGCGTAATTTAGAGATCAACGTAAACGTCTTCATCATCCAAGCAAGGTTTCGTGTTTGCTGCTCGTTTTCTTCTCCAATCCCAGCTACCGGCACACATTTAATTTTGTTCGTTCATATATTCCTAAGAATGCATCCATTGCATTGCCGCTTTATTGTTAAAAAGCCTAGATTTGTTAAGATTGGTTTAAAATGTCGCTGTTATATGTCCGAGTAATAGTCATCAAGAATAAAATGCGGTTTTATTGGCTATTCAACAGGAAGAGAAAGAAATGCATTAACTCTATTACCAGCCCTGTTCATGGCAATGATCTTTGCTTAAAAATTAAATTGTTCACAGGATGATTATAACGATATTTTGCTATTGATTGTGAATTTTATTTTGATCGATGGTTATATCACAGCATGCGCACCTGTCACTTCTCGTATATGGTTAATTCATGCAGCCCTTTTTGTTCCGAACGTCAATCTCATCTAATCTCTCGTCATCATCATCAGCAGCAGCATCAGATCCTCGTCATAGGTTATATGTATGTGTTTGTATGCATTTTATGCATGTCTCCTGCCCTGACTTCTAACTTTATATTAATTTTACCAATGTAAAAAGGACAAGGCGTGATATTTATATAGATCATGAATCTACACACACGAGCGTTTAATACATGCATTGTTGTTGTGTGAAACGAGAATGATTTGGCAAAATAAATATTATACTCGTGCATCTCTCAGCAAAGTTTTGTATCAAAAATGCCTAAATAGTTTATTGAAAATTAATTCATATTGATGGATGAATGAAGCATTAATAAATACGTGCTCATCCTACAAAAGAGCAACTGACTGACTGAGGAAAAAAATTAACAACAGAGAAATAATATGATAATAATAAATAATAGCTTAATAACACCCAATAGAAAATTACTGATTGCTGGCACTTCTTCTTTTCCGACCGTGATGATTATGGTGGTAAGACCTGATTGCTATTGACTGATATACGTATGTACTAATCTTTGGCAATCAAAATGACGAATCAATTACGACGAGACGGGAGAGTTGAATGTATTATTTATCAAGTTTTAACATCTTCATTTAACAACAATTCATTTTCAAACTTTTTTGTCATGTATTATTCAAATACGTCTATTTTTTTTACAAATCACACAATCAGCATCCGACTCAACAAAAAATCGTTCATTTTAATTAAATATTTTTATTCACCGATTTTTTTTCTAATTTACTTTTCGATTTTATCGGTTGAATATTTCGTATTATATAGAGATGGATTTAAGTTATGTACTTAAGGACTAATCGTAAGTTAAATTACAGGCTAGTATTGATGCATAAGTCGAAGCAAGACAAAAATGAATGTTAGTACAAATACCATTACTTCATTCATCACACAAATCTATTTGCATTTCCATCAATGCGTGAAATTAAGCCTACAATCTTAAGTTGGTTTGGTCGTTGGTGCTACTTTGTACTAATACGTGACACATGTTGTGCCCGACTTCACTCGTTAATTTCACTGTCACAGGCTATATGAGACGCGGTGGTTCGTAAAATTGCCATGATGGTTTACTTTAAAAAAAAAATTACATTGTATTGTACGTACACATTAAAAAGTGTGCACCCTGGTCTTACTCAATTTATTTTCTCAGTCAAAAATGTCATTAAGCGAAATTTCCTAGTTGCCATGCATAACATAACAGTTGATAAAAAAAAGAGTGACAGTGTTTTTCGGCATTTCCTGCAATTCAACCTTTTGCCTCTATTCCGCCAATAATAAGTAACAGCAATTAGAAATGATTACTTTTCGCAAAAAAACATGAAAAAAATTAAGAGCCTGCCGACCGTACACAGTCGCCCGTTCAACTTTTCATATTTTTTTCGTGTAATAATGTTTGTTAATGAGTAATCTACAATCAAGAGGAATACCAAAGAGTTTCTCTGTTTTCCCAATTCCCACCTGCAGAGAGGGTCTCTTTCACTAGAAGCTCCAGTAGTAAGAAGGGCTCACTTCACGCCATACATGTCTATGAAAACCTCCAGGAGACTTGAATTGAAATTAAAAACAGGGAAACGAGATACAATTACCACAATACTGAGAGAGAGAGAGAGGTCTTGGCTAGGAGAAGCAGTTGTAACAGAGACGCGAGCAATGATAATGGTTTGCGTGCAGGCTTTTATAATTGACAGCTAAATTTTTTAAATGGTCCATTGTGGCTAGCATTAATGAGTGAATAACAAAAATCACACTAACTTAGTGACTACTCCACCGTCTCAAATAAAAAGCGCTCATTCATAATATGTATACAAACTTAAGTAAATGAACATTGTATGCCGATGTCGAATGATTTGAAAATGGCATGCAAAGTGCATACATACATACATCTGCTTCTCTTTTCTCTCTGTTTCATCTCGGAAGTTGATTAAGGATTCCTCTACACGATTTTTTCGTACACAGTCAACCATAATAAAAGGAAATATTATTATTGCTACTTATTATTGTACGTATACCTATATGTAATGTACTTATGTGTGTGTTGAGTGCATCCCCTTCGAAAAATATGCGAAAATCCCATTTTCATTTTATAAGGATATCGCCTTTAATGGGATAATTAAGCGCTCAAATATTTCTGCACTTTTCTATTTTCTCACAATAACATCATTATACCTATTATTTGGTGACCAGTGCCTTGCGTATATTGAGCGTACACACATGTTAATGTAAATTAGATAAACGGGTCTCTTTTCTGGCCATATGTTAGCTTAATAATTAAACATAATAATATGAACTTGATGTGAGAATATCGTAGTCAAAGTCGTCGTAGTCGTCATGCAAAGTATAAAAAACACAGACGTTATCGTTTTTTCTTCCTTTCGTGAAAACTTGAGTAATTAAGTAACTCTCAAAAAGAGCAAATGTGTCCCCACTGATTATTTTGGCATGCGAAAATTGGCTGCAAATAATGAATTGTAGAATAAAATGCCGTATAGTTTTTGTGTTCATTGTTTTTTTTCTACGTTTAGCGGTTGCACTTGTTTACGTTTATCATGATATACGACCATCATCATCAAATCATTAACATTATTTTACACAATGACGATATGAAACGGTCATAACATAACAAAGTAATGACGATAATATGATAATAAATAATGTGATCAAATAATACGTAAAACGGATTCCTAATGATGAAAATGCTCATAATTAAAAGTATTGCAACCATGTCGCTGACCAGACAATTGTAAATCTACTCACTCAGGACGTGGTAATCCTTAATACAAAAAGCCAAAAAACAGAAAACCGTGGTAATAATTTTTTGAGTAGAAATGTGTACACAAGTGGCGACTTGACTTCCCATCATTATGCCATTGTTCTCATCATGATGTGTGTTCTTGAAAAACGGAGTAATTACCAGTGACGCACAGTTCTTTTCTCTTTTTGCCTGCTTAGCCATTCCCCTTTTTTATTCAATTATATAGCGTTAATTAAAGTATCATTAAAACCAGATCCAGATTCAATGCATGTCATATAGGAAGCATGCATGTGGACACGAGGCTCATTATTACAATTTAATCTGCTGCTTGATTCTTGATCCCTGACTCTCTGATTGTGAGAATGGACCTGACAATATCGCTAATTTCACATTAACTTGACTTGCTTCAAAATGCAAAAGCAAAAGACATCAATGATTATGACCTATGCTTTTCGTTACATGCAACTAAGTTTGTTGAACAAACTGAGTTAATGTTTAATGAAAAGTATAAAAAATGGAAAGCCATAAACTTATAGTTTTCAATAAACGTACTTCTTTGCCTTCGCTTTGGCATTTAAAGCGCTGAAAATAAATGTGGGCATGTAAATATCTTGTTAATTATCACCTAATCAGCGTTCGTACTAACGCTGCAAGCATATAGCATAAATTTATTTCGTTGCATTAAAGTACCAACCAACTTAAATGTTACAAGCAAACAGAATAAAATGTGTGGATGGGCAGACTATAAAGACAAAATTAATTGTACCCTCGCTAATTATCACAGTGCTTGGTAATGAGCGAAATATAAGCAAAACAGGAAAAATTGCTCGTTGAAAGCAGAATATTGTTTTCGTGAGAAATGTGGGCCATCGCACAGTAAATTAAATTAATCGACTAGAGTTATGACAAGTGAAGAACGTACATGCTTATTTATCATGACGAAGAAAATTACATAAAACTGCTCTTTGCTGTCATTTTGGTAATTTCAGTACACAACAATGAAACGATGGCCAACCTGAAATATAACACGAAGTTGCGTTGTTTATTCCTCAACTCGTCTAATTCTTCGGAATTTTAATGATGAACTTGCGAACTTGTCAATTTACGTACTACATACATTATCGAGTATTTGTACCTGTCAACTAAAATCACAATTTTATTTTTATTTTGTTGGCATAAACTCGGGAAACAAGTTTATAGTTTTATGAAGAAAAATATTTAATTCTTAATGAAACTTCTGAATCTGAATGTATAAATCACTCAAATGAGTGTAATATTATTGACACAATCAACAAATGTACAAATGTATTATAAAATTGGCCAATAACCATTTAACCTTCAGCTTCATTACTAACCACAAAAATATATACTATAACTGAATTTTACTTCTGAAATTTGAGCATTTTATGATATCCAGAAATTGAATTAAGGAAACACCATTTGTCCGTCGAACCAATTAATGGCATTTCTAAAAATACAAACATTCACACATATTTGTTAAAACCAATTCAATTGAATATTAAATTCAACTTAATTGAAACTGGTAAACATCCCAGCGAAAATTAATGTTAAGCATTTATGCCTAAAGATTATTTAAACTCGCATCACGAATAGCGTGATAGAACAAATGACAGCTTTCTGGGTAAATATGAAGTAAACATCGTCAACACTAAAACAATAAAGAACCAATAGTTCAAGAAATACTTGTCAATCGAAACCCTGAACAAACAAACTTTTGGGTGCACACATAAACGTATAACCTACTTTTATGCCCACAATGATTCTAGTTAAACTTGTAAATTAATGTTTCAATACAAATATGAAATGTCTTTATATATTTATATCTTTAAAAATAACAGGTTAACTATTTTTAATTATTTTAGGTTGATTAATAAGTCAAAAACCATACGTGTTTGCATTAAGCGTCGCGAAACTAAATAAGTTAACGCTGTGGCAAATATTTCATCAAATTATAAATAATTACCACTACTAATAATGAACATTTAAAACAGTATTTTCCCTTGTTTTATGCGTTTATAAGGTTTTAAGTTCATCAAAAAAATCTTTTAATTATAAACGACTACTTTCAAAGTTTATGTAGCAAGAAAATGTAGTATGTATGCTAGTGCTTTCCCAGCATTCATTTTGTTATAATTAGTTAAAATACATTTCTTCCCATGTCTACGATTCATTTGACATGTAGAGTCAAATGTCATGAATGAATTCGCAAAATCAGTCATATGTACAGTGTGAAATTGTAAATTGTTAGTTTAATGTCTCTAACTAAACCCGTTAGAATCTGCGCGAAATTAAAGTTGTTTTGCTTGGCCTGTGTATGAACTCTTTTGAGTCTTTGTCAAGTCGGGTGAAATAAAGCAGACTTAACCGCAGTTCACTAATTGCTTTGCTGAAAACTTTAAAATACAATCATTATCGTCATCAGTATCTACTTTTTTTAATCTTTTACAACAAGCAACATCATTTTCGTCATGAGCACATTATTATCACCTTTAGAAAATCATTATTCATTTACACTTTTAACTAAATAACAAACATCACTTACAAAAAAGTTGAGTTGTAAGTACGTGCACTGTTATTGTTATTTCTTTCTCCGCCACAAATGATAATGAGTTAGATGTGCTTATTATTACGATAGCAATGATGTAAGTTGTGGGAGCGTAAAACATGGTTTATAATCATTGAAACATAATGTTTATGGGTATTAGGTGTACTTATATCACATAACATCAGTATGTAAACCGAATGTAACCAAATTTCGATAAAGGTGCATGCCAACCGATTTTCCCCTACTGCCATAATTTAAGCTCTTCGGTCGACAATAAAAATCAAGTGAGGTATTTTTTCGGACAAGACAGTATTTCTTGAGAAAAAATCATGCAATCGGGTCTACTTGCTATGAAAACATTTTGTTGTCAGATGGACATTTTTACAAAGTTGCAGCTATTTACTGGAACTTACAAACATAATATTGCTTGTTGGTAAGCTGTTCCCTGTTCCTGTCGGCAATAGAGTAAATACTTATATAACTCTTAACCAAGTACTCAATATGTGATAGACAAGATGCATAATAATGTGTAGAAGTAAGCATGTACAATGTAAGTACAACTCTTTTTTGCTCGCCCTTTTCCCACTTGTAACGACGTAGTATTAGAAACACATTAAATTGACTTGAGATGACTTATGAAGATTTATGACGTGTGAAAAGACGGAAAGGTTTTCTACACTTTCATTATCTCTTTACTTGTTTCTTCGTCATGATAGCACTCATCGGTGTGGTAGTAGTGGAGTAAATTTTGCTGAGTAAAAGTCACCATTCCAACAGAAGCAGTAGTAGATGAAGTGTTGATAAACGTTTTCACTGAATAATACTTTTACGACATGACACTAGCCTGAAAATTAAAGTTGTGCATATTCTGCGGCTAATATGTAATAAATTATACAAAACAGAATATAATATTTGAAACATTGCAATAATCATTATTTGCCATCATATCACATTACACAGGGCATAAAACATTGGGAAAAAAATCAGCGACACTGGCGCGACTGCTGATGGCACACGATCAGGAACTTAAAACAAAAACACATTTGTTAATGTATTTTGCATGTATTTCTTATATTCATCCTATTAGATCTGTCTCAAATAAGATAATTTTTTTGCTAGACAAGCAAATCTTCCGCAGACATCGACTAATCAACTACTTAACTTACTAATATTGTCAGTTAGGGTGAGAATTTTATTTCATTGCCATTTACATATTTCTACAATTACGTCAAAAACAAGAACATCAGCTTACAAATATTTATGAATTGCTTGTTAATTTCTTGTTGTCGTTATTATTAGGTTGGGTATCTTAATGGGCACTCATTACAGCCTCATTACGATTTTATGACTTTTTAGTACAATATTTATCATACAATGTTTAACCAAAGGTTAATTTTAAAACAGACATAATATTTTAAGGAAAAGTATCTTTTTTCAATCAAAACTTGATGTCTGGACAATTTCCTTTATGAGCCTAAACGTTTCTTCTACAATATGTATTTTTCTTCGTATTATTATTTCTATTTATTGTGCAACTGATGATCAATGAACGGTTTAGTTTCTAAAAAAATCAGCACTGTCTACTCTAGGAATTCTAGCTTTAGAACGAATATATAACCAAGTAAACGAACGGAAGGAAACAAAACAGTATGCATGCATGTTATCAAGACGGCAAAAGAATGTAGGCAAGAACTTGAGCGGAGAAAAATGAAATAAATGATGACTGTTTTTTCGCGTGTCTGACTCCATCATTCCTATCGATATGATTAGAAAAAACTTGCCAGTCTGTTTTTTATTTTACCAATGACTCCCTTGTTTGTGCTTATTATATAAAAAAGTCACAAGTGTTTGTATATATTTATAAGTATGTCTACTTATTACTATACAACAAAAATACATGTTCACTACGTTTGTGCATGTAAGACCTGGTCAATTTGATAAAAGTAAGTAGACTAGACTGGATTATTATGTAACATATGAAAACATCTAGTATTATTTTATCCATTTCATATGTTGTATGTGATGATAACTTTAGGTTTAAAAAAAGGCGAGGAATAATTTTTTTGTACCTTTTCACAGAACGATTTTTTGTTTCGTTTTTACATATATGATTTGTGGAGTGAAACATGCAAGATCAAAGATATTTTATATATGTGTATTTCAATTCTGAATATACACATGTATCGAGTTTTTGTACTAATAAATACCTATTTTGCTAGTGTGTGTGTGAGTTGTTTCGTTTCCTAATCCTCTCGTCAAATTGAAAGGTACTAATTACATTTCACGCAAAGTCTAATTTTCCAAATTTTTATAACTTTGCGTTTTTTGTACCCAAATAACTGAAGTATAAGAACGTTTATATGTGTGCAGTAGGAGTCGAATGGATATGTAATACTGGAATTGTACCTTTTTTGAGTTTTTGATGGACCTGCCAGATTCCTACTTTTATAATTTTTGTTACACAATACATTTGTACTGTATTGTATTAAATAATACATATTATGGTGTATATAAATTTTACTGCATTCTTCCAAGAAGGCAACTTTTATGAATTGAGTTATTATAAACCAATTTTTTTTAAACAACAACGCTCTCCCTCTCTGACTCGAAGTTGAAAAGTGGGCGATTATTACTTACATAAATGTCAGTAATTTAAGCGACGGTGGCTGCTGCTGCTGTGGTTGATGTTTTTGTTATTCCAATTATGATGTGTGCGAAGAGATGAAGGTTAGATTTCTTGTCTCGCTGCTGCTTGATCGTTTATTTCGTTCAAATTATTAAAGTATTTTGTATGATTTTCAACCAGAATGTGCACGCATGCACCGAGGCAATTTTTTTATATTTTTTTATCAGCGATGATTAATTGCGCATTTCTGGTCATGAAAAAATGTTTCCTTTAGGTTAGCTATGTGCTTCATTCCATTTATTTATTTATTGTTTTGCATGTTGCTTTGATTAAAGGAGAAATAATTTTTTGGCGTTGAAAGGAAAAAGTGCAAAATTATTTAATTCAAAAATATTTGGGATTAATCCATTGGCAAGGTAACTAATTTCAAACTACAGTAGTTGACATTTACTCCCTTCATTATCCTAATTCAACTTCAATCTGTCCATCTTTTTGAAATGGATAGCTCTTACAGCTTACTCACTCACACCCGCTATCTGATTTCCCTTTAGGCATCTATTTCAGGCGATAAAAATATTACAACTGTCTGATCACGAGCTAGAATTTGATTGATGCATGTTAAATTGGGAAACACAAAAAAACATAAGCTGGATGAAAAAAAAGAAGAAAAATTTGAATTTTTAATAATTATTAAACATCATTGTTTTCCCCCTTCTTTCTAGGATGACGAATTAGTTTTCAGAAGGCACAAGTTTAAAAAAAGTCATAACTTGCACTCATATTATATCGTCTCACGTTAACGCATCATCACCAAATAGCATGTCTGCATCGACGAAAAGGAAAAGGCTCCAGAGGAAAAGGCTTTGAGGGAAGATTCAACTTTGAAATGAAAAAAAAGTTAGTAAGTAGATCAACAACAAAAAGTTGTGTATGATTGTATGATATGCACTTCTATCTTGTCAGAATATCGTGATATCCCAATAATACCTTTCTGACATTTTACATCACAAAACTTTATTTTTTCTCGTTTTTTTCTTGTTGCTGCTGAGAAGCTCATCATCAACTCAGTGAAATGCTTCCGTTGATACGAACCCAGTAATTCAGTGTGTAAATTAAGTTTTCAAACAGAATGGACATTTTTAAGTAGATGGGCTAATTAGTAGGGTCGTGCAGGAGCCTAATTGGCAACCAATGTTCTCTTTCCTGGAAGTCGTGTGATGCAATGCATAAGAAAATTGTGCATTTATCGTAATATCACATGATGATCAAGTTTTTAAACTAAATCAATTTTAAGATTTATTTATATTTGATGTTTTCCCACTTGAGTTTTTTCACGTTGAAGCTTTGCATGGTTGGGTATTCATTGTTCATGAAATTACAGAATGCCATATCCATTAGAAAAACTGTGTCTCCAGCCGGTCAACCTCACAAATCGTTCAAATTGTAACAGCTTTAGTCATTTTCAGAAAAAATCATCTGCCCGTCAATCAATCCATCCAACAATTAATTCACTCATTCGGAAAACAATATTTTGTGTGCTTGTGCATTCAACTGTGATTTTCGTTGAAAAATGTAATTTCATGGATTTTAAAAGAAGTAATTGTTCCAAATCTTTCAGATCACACTTGTTTGAGCATCATCATGCATACATAAATGACAATGATTTGTTTACATAAAGGTTCTTTCATGCTTTTGACTGTGAAAATTTCCAAAATGTTATTGTTGCCCTGGTTACATTTAACATTCCAAACGTTCTTATTGATTGTTTTTTTGCTTATTAGAGAACATGAGATCAAAAGTGCTGTGTTAATACACATGTGACCAGACAAATTCGGGGCAATGTGAAGTCCATTTTGCATCTGAAATTGATTACAATTTTACATAGCTTTAATTTTCCTTTGTTACATGCCAATTATAACAAGACATATAAGCAGCGACAACATCTTTACAATATGGAATTTTTCTTTTCTTTTTATGCTTTCTTCCAGCGGATGTATCAAACTGGAGATTTTATTGAAGTATGTTGTAGAAATAATATGCATTCCAATTATAGCACGAAAAGTTATGAAAATGCGGTGTAGACAAAGTAAAGTCAAACACGGCATGGCTGTTGAAATGAACGAAGGTTGTTTTTGTGAATGTTCGCATACACGCTAAATAGAGAATATATGTATATCTAAACAAAAAATTGTATAGAACAAGAGAGACCTCACGGGGGATATCCTATTAAAGGAAGAAATTGCATGACACCGTCATCAAGATCGTCAAAATCAAAAGGCATCGCATGGCCAGAAATCAACTCAAAGCTCATTCTTGTACATCATGGTGGTGTGAAGAGAACAAAAACATGGTACAGTTTTATACTGACAGACGGCTACTATAATGTATGTGGCTTGTGGTGGTGGTAGTGGTGGTAACTGGTGATAAGGTGAGGTTTGTGATTGCGGATGACAGATAAAAGGATTGATTTCGAATATTTGTACTTGAAGATTGTTATTTCATAAGAGGGTCGGGCACTAAATGTATTCCGATCTTTTCAAGCATTTTATATGAATGTTACTAATAATATAATACCACATACTCTCTAAACACAAATACTGATAAGCATATAATCTGAGCAACGAAGTGGAATAATAGTGCACATAGGATTGGGAAAAGTATGTACATAAATATATCGGAATTCCATGATCAGTATAGCATGTTTGTTAAATTGATAAAGGGGCGATGCAGAATGGTGTGGCCATCTCTGGTAATCATTCTGTCAAAAAGTAGTAAAATGCAATGTGTACATATTTGAATGAGGTCGCACTTACGTACGCTATAGGTTGATATGTCAACTGATTATGGAAATAATAAATATTATGTAGTTAAGAGGTGTGTATGATTGGTTTGGCCACCGCTGCCACCACCAAGGGAGTATTGTAAAAGGACAACATATGATGACAAAAGGAAACTGACTTGAATCTTGACAACCAGTTTTATATACGACTGTTCTGCTTCTGGTGGTGGCAGTGGTGTCACGATGTTTCATTTGCATGTCACACACACGACAATTTCATGAAACATGTCATGCTTCTATTATCATTGTTTTCGAGAAAATGAAACAGTTTTGCTTTTTGATCTTTTTTTGATTGTTCTCTCTGCAGCACTGCACTGTTACGCTGCTTTATTCCGTGGAGAATTGAGTCGATGAAATTGCTTACACTCACAAAATAGCCTGGATCTAGATATTGGAATGCTTTTGTTGTTGCGCGACATTTACTATTGACGCGAATGAAGGACAGATTGTTCTTTAAACTATGATGAAGCACGCCAATTGTTTTCAATTTTACCCAAATCGGGTATAAAAATAAATCAACAAAATGCTTGTCCATGATTTTGTGCAGTTTCCAAATAAACAACAAACCAGATTCATTTTTATTAGTAATTATTTAGCAGCGCAATGTAGAACTATATCTTTGTTTGCAATTCATACATGTCTGTGAATCTGTGAGCGCTATTGCATGGCTCTATTTTGCTGTGGGAAAGGGCATTGTCCAAAAAAGCAAATGAACAACGGCTCGCTGCATATTGCTTCATAGAGTTGTCATTTCTTAGGTTTCTGGTCGGTATACTTTTTTATAAGAAAAAACTACTGCTAAAAGAAAAACAGTTTCAACACAATCCGCATTTGTACTCTTCTCATAATCGTCATAAAGTTACTTAAAAGAGGTCTAATATGAAAAACAAATCATTTCGCTTCAGTAATTTTGAATTGTATCAGACTCCCTCGCACACTACACCTCGACCGCAGGTTTTCTTTGGCTAACTTCAGCTTATTAATGAAAGACGGAAAAAATATACCACCATCCATGCACCAGCTAACAATGGCTTTTGTCACGCAGGCATCATTGCACCAAAGCCACTGTTGAAAGGCAGCCGAGAATTGATGCAGCCAGAGAGAATGGTGTTGTTGTTATCGGTCCACTTCTTTACGAATCATTACGCCTCATGCTTTCTTCTTCACTTGACTAAACGTTTTTATAATGAACGTCACTATCTACTTTTGATCGGCAGAGTTTACTCAATAAAGGTGCGGTTGTTATGGTTGGTTGACTGAATGCGAGATTATGAGACTTTTGTGTGTCGTGGCTTTTAAATGATTCGCTAAAGTGCATTGTAATCTCGGGAAAATATTATTTTCTTTGTAATTGAAATAACTCTCATGAAAGATTAGAGATGATTTACAAAAGAGCGTGTACTTTTTTAAGAACCGCTGCTTTTCAAGAAGCAAAAAGTTCACGGTCTTCTTTTAAAAGTTTAGCTTTGATTTTAATTGTTCTTTATTTCTAATGACAGTTTTATTACATGAGACATTTATGGCACTGCCAAAAATAAAACAAGCTTATCAGCGGTGCTGAAATTACATGAAAGCGTGTAAGTGTGTAGTTATATCTTAATATTTTGATGTTTTGGAACAGTCACAGTCAACTAATAATATTTTGGTTGAAATTCAAAAGAATCTTTTGTTGACAAGAAGAAACTTATCTTGGGGCGCCATCAACTCATTAGATGCTACCAGAGAAGCTTTACCCGGCACTACGCTGCAGCTCCTCGTGTACACGCAACATGCAAAGCAGAAAAGAAGATCAGATCATATAAATTTTGTCGTTTTTCTCCGTGCCGTCGTAGTAAATTCATAAGTTGTTCGTAATAGAAAACCCTTTCTCCTTCTATATTATTCATTCATTCATTTTCTACTCTCTGTTTCTTCTATGGATCATGGCTCAAGTTAATTCATAGATAGAGTAAGTAAACTTACAGCTGAGTGAGGATGAGAAGAAGAGACAGAGACAATGCACACGTTGTGCATCATTCATCGTCTTTCTTCCTTGTTGAAAGCACAGATATTTTAATACTCATCATGAAGAAATATGCGTACACTTTCAGGCTACTGTCTGTTTTCCTCACAGTCTAGTGAACATGATACTATACTTCTTTTTATGGAAACACTTGATGAACAAGCTGGAGATTGTGGAGACACGAAAAAAGTTTTCTCTGGGCATTCACGTAATTTCCTCAGGAAGAGGATCACTTGTGCCAACTTCTTTTCCTTTAACTTGATCCATAAATTTGATAAACTATTATAATTGGACCACCAGTGGGACTAGTCAACGACAAAATTACTTTCAAATCTGTTTGAAATTTGCCTCTAGTTAATTGGTTAGATATGTATACATATGTACATATTTATTATGCATGTATAGTAAGTAATATGCATATTATTACTAAATTCCTCCACACATGCATTGGTCATGGCTTGAGTTGAGAGTTGAGATTAAGTTTAGAAAAAAGGAAGTACAAGCGATAATGAATCTTGAACTACATAATACACTCGTTTTTTCACAAAAACATAAATTCACTATAAGTTAGATAAAGTCATGCAACATTTTTGTAATGATTTAATTGCCAGACATATTGAAAAAAGAAAATCGAATGAAAAGAGTACAAGATTTTCTTTTGGATCACCGCCTTGGTTTAATTTTTTATCGTAAAAATAACGCTGTCGGAAAAAGGTCAAATAAAGTGAACATGAATTGCTTAATGTTCTGTACCTGCAATTATTCTTAAAGTATAAATGCACCCTTTATTTGATGATGCTTTGTATTATTACGTACACGACATGCGATGATGAACTCACTGTGTATAATAAGCGTAAAAATGATGTGACATTCAGAGTACAAGGTAGTCATCTTTGAAGAAGAAAAAATGTGTAAGATGAATATGGTCTTATAATAAAAACAGGTGTATCATGCAAAGGGTGAAAAGAGTTTCAGAGTTTTAACTTTTGAAAAAGTTTTTCTTTTCAGCAAATAATCTCGGGTCTTTTAGCATTGTGTTTTTCTGATTCAAAGAATTTATTGTGAAAAAACACTTTTAGTAACTATTAAACATCTTAAATTGCATGAGAAAAGGACTAGCTCACTTTGTTACGTTCGGTGACGCGTATAAAGCATTTTTATTGTGTTGAAATTCTTTCGAATTTTTGGTTTATCGAAAATTTGAAGCGATACAATAACAGTAATGTTCAAGACTTACGATTGTCGTCGTCATCAATAGCAATTTTTTGTTGGGATGATTAACTTACACTTTATAATATACACAATACACATACATGGCGTGTGAAATTATTGACAAAAAAATCAGTTACTCGTTCTGAGTGAGTTTTCAAAACTGACCTAAGTAAGCTCAGCGACGAGTTCATTGGTACACTATTATTACGTTTTTTGCTTGTATTCACAATAAGTAGGTTCAAGTTCAAAGGGAAACATCATTAATAACTGTTGAAAGAGAAGAAGAGGCAAAGAAAAGAAACTTAGAAGAAGAGTTACTTACAAACAAACATTGAGTTTTGAAATCCCAACATTCTGTTCCCCTCTTAATCTTCGAGTACTTCTTCAAATTACAAATAACTTCATGATGATCTTTACATAAGCCAAAGAAAGCAAATGAAAATAATTTTGTTTGTTAGCTGTGTCATAGAAATATGACAAGATGTTTTAACGGTGATTGGATATGGAATATTTTTTATATATTTCACACGCTGTATAAAAGATTAAAGATAGCTTTCTTATGCTATATTGCATAATGGATGTTGTAAAAGTTAAAGAATATACATTTTAGAATTGTGCCAATGCAATGCCAATGACAAATAAAATTGACAAAGGACATGGTCACTTACATACATTATAAAAGTATGTATAAGTGTATCATTGCTTATAAAATAATATTTGCTGAAGCTAGAAGGAAGTTTCAAATAAAGTTGGTTGTAGAATTATGTCTTGTCTTTTTATGGACGTGTATTTTGCAGAGAGTTTAAAATCCATCCTTGTCTTGTGTATTTTACCTTGAATCTCTTTTAAAACATTTATATTATTTCTCTGATTTATTTGTCCAGATGAACCATGAATGTTTTATCTACATAGTGTGCACATTGACCTTGAAAATAAAGCGAAACGAGATAGATAGAGATATCATGAGTAAAGTCAATAAAAACTGTCTTGCAAGAAAATTAATTGTCAAGCTTTTTTGTCTTTTTTATAATACTACCATCACAACACAACAATCTAGTAAGCAGTAAAAATGCAATGAAAATATTTGTAAAGAGTTTCTTAACTAGCACTAGTGAAAAACAGCAGCAGCAGAACGGTATATGAAGCTACAATGCTGAGGTTTTTCATTTATTTATCGTCTATTTGTAGAAGTGGTGATCATGCATCTTTTGGGTCCAGCCAGAATTCGTTCAGGTTTAAAAGTCAGAAGTGAGTGGGACGTCGGTTTTCCTTTCTTAACACTTTTTTGTTGTGGCAGAAGAGTATTATCATGAATCTCTGAGTGTATACATCTTCCTTGCTATTTATTTATTACTTTTGATTTCATACATATATTATTTATTTTACACAACCTTTATATTTAAAACGTACAGGTCCAATCTAAGATAACAAACATTTATCAGTCTCATTTTTTCTCTTTCATTTTTATTACTTAATATTAAGATAATGAGTCCGGTTTTTCCATTTTTCGTGCACGGCAGCCGTAGTGATCGTCTAAAAGTCCTAAGTAGGTAATGTAATAAAACATTTTTTGTGTTATTAGGTACTACCCCACAAGAAAAGCGCCGAGACAAAGATCGGTGGCTTCAGAAGGAAATTAAAAGTCGCAGCAAGGGGAGGCATGTGTTGAAGCAAAGGGACATAAGTCTCATTTAGATTCAGAGATTTAGTTTCGTGTAGGTGACGCTTACAGGAGCAATAATGCAACATTCCCCACATGGACCTCAAGAGTAATAGTACCAAAAACACTTTTTACAAAACGATTAACCTTGAAGATCTCAATGTAACATCATAATATTTTTGGACTGATCTGGCGTGGAAAATTGAAATTACCACAAATCGAAGCTGAATTATGGTACTGTCGTTTTCTTTAAGTCGTTAACAAAGTATCAATGATCGTCTTTTATCATTTTAGTTATTTTAAGCACGAAAACGTCTGTTGAAATTGAAATTTGCTTTTAATTTAGGAATTTTTATATTTGTTAGTTCCATAAAATGGTAAATTCTTATTTAAATACAACACTTTGTGTATATATATAGTAGTAATTGTAGTTACATTATAACACACATTAACAAAAAGCATCTTAGGGGTGTGTTGATATTTTTTCGTTAATTTGAACGTTGAGTAGTATTAGCTCCAACGTCACATATCACATACTTGGCTAACTTACCTATATCAACTTACCCACATAAATTTAAAGCGCCCGATAAGTTAATATTTATTTATATGAGATAGGTGATATCTTCGCTACAAACCTGTCTCGTTATTTGTACTCGTTTAATTCATATAATTTAAAGCAAACTAGTATATGAAAATAGAGGAAGCGCGCCATGCTGGGTTACAGTTTCATAATGCGCTGCGATGCTATTTTGATTCGATGAACGTCAGCTCATTATAAGAACACCACTTGTTTCCTCCTCGGAGAGCAGAAGACACACACGCGTTTTCTACGGACCTCCAGCAGTAGGGTGATAGCTCAAAGAAGAATGATACTTTTGAACCTCAATATAGATCGTATCTCTATCGTCTTAAATAATAAGATTACTTCTTAAAATAAAGATACAATGGCAGTCTTCATGATAAAAAAAAGAAACATCACCACGGCACTTTCACGTTTTATTAACGAGGCTCGTCAAATTGAATTTGTAATGCTGTGCGCTTTGAAAATCTTAAAGTAATAAAATGAAACAAAGGATTATAGGAAAGGGGAACATCAAACGATATAGATAGATATGCGCACAGTCGCAGTCAATCTAAAGTAATAACAAAATTAGGTACATATTTTTCTGATATGCTAATGACTCGACTTGTTTGTACGTTTATCCATTTCCTTCATTTTATATGGATATGGATATGTATACCAATAAATGTAACAAATATATGGTTGCATTAAAATCGACTGTGAGTTAATAAGAAAAATATTGTGCAATTTTTGACGTAATCAGTTTGAAGACAACGATATGAGAAATAGTTTATTATAGTTTTGCAGTAAAGTGTAATCAACGGAAAAGTAGAGAAGCTATAAAGAGAAAAACTGTTGACTGAAATTGCCCATATTACTTAGACAAAGTATACTTTGATGTCTTTAATCAGATTTGATTATTAATTTTAATTGAGTTGTACTACGGCGGGTGTCTGTGTATAATTTACAAGAACTAATTAATCATTACTCGACCCCGACCTTTACAAAAAACAGTTTCTATCGATTTACACATAACACACGGACATCTAACAATATCCTTATCTAGGTTTTACATGGTTAGGGTTCAAATATACAAAATCAGTATAGTACTTCCTTTCAGTAAATATGTGTGAGTGCAATACTAAAGATTTAATCAGCCAATCTATTTTGTTTTCTTTTTCTTGAGTTTTTACTATTTCAGGACATTTAATAAAGCTAATTAATTAATTATTTAAAATGAAAATCATTAAAAAACTAAACACAACTTGGAGTCATATTCCGAGAAAAGAAAGCGTAGAGTTTCGTTCATCTGTACATATTTATGTTGAAACTTATACAAAACTCTTGATAGAATACAAGGAGTATGGTTCTCTTTTCTGTATATCCAGACAGGTTATCTCACTGCCCGATCAAGCTTTAATATTTATGGACAATCATCATCATCTTTTGAGTCATAACAGTAAAAATAATTATTTTTACAACCTCATATCATCATCGTTCCTCACCATTTGCTTACTCACTTATAACTTGTTTGATTATACCTCCCACCATTTAACCATGCCTACGTGATAACCATATCAGAATTAAAAAGAAAGAAGCCCACTCATCAGGTCTCCTGATTAATCCTATTGCTACTACTGCACTTTGTGGTTACAGGGTGCACACACATTTTCCCTATTTACATGAAATTAGTTTTTTGTTGGGAGTACCAAGTGTACCCTTTTGATCTGTTTATTATCTGGATATACATATGTACAAAATATATACCTATATATAGGTGAATATATATCCTAAATTTAATTCAAGTCTGCTCACTTAAATAGTAATGATAATAATCGTTTTACGTGAATGAGCTAATAATAATCTAGCTTCGTTTTATTACTCTGAGATTACCATACATTCTCTAAAAACTCCATCGTCAGCAGCACCAACAGATTAACTTTGTTTGCTTTGTGCGGAGAATGATGATGTTGCTCTGCAGACCAGGTTTACCTTTCCATTTATTATACGTCTTGTAAAAAGCAAATATCAGAATGCTGCCCAAACACACATTACCATTCACAAGCTGTTAAATATTCCCGACACACACAAAAACACTGTATTACATATTACCATATTATGATGTTGTGTTTAATATGTTTATTAGCGTAATAATAATGATAGCTAATAGTGTTGTTTACTGCAATTGTCTAAATTACTTTGCACTTTGACGCTTTGTAGTAATAACCACGCGTTCCTTTCTTGATGTTTATGGTTATTCTACAACAAAAACAAAAATAATTTCTCTCTTATTAGCAAAAGTGTTAAATTGAAGCGAATGTGTCTTGTCGAAAAAAATACAAATGTGTGACCTGACACGCGTGCTAGCCAAGCTGGAAAACTTAAAATGTTGCAAACAGTAAAAAAAAGTTTGCTACTATGACCTGGATAAAAATGACGTAAGTCATATTCAATTTAAAAATATAACATATGGAAATAACACAACTAGAAAACAAGGGTTATTGCTGATTATGCAGTTCGTAATGAGCTTCTGTGTCTCTCCCTTTCCTGATTTTAATGATCACATTTAAAATGGTACCGATGTTATGCTATAATGACGAAGATGATGATATTATGCTTGCTAACAAGATGCAATAGATGAGACATGGGATAACTTATTGAATGGATTCGATCTGGCATGTTCTCTCTTTCTCTCTCTCTCCACCTTCATCTATCTCACATACTTTTCATACCCTTCTCTTCCTGCTACAGATCACATCCTCATACAAATCTCATTTCTGAAATCTAAAAAAGAATCCGTTTTCGTTTATCGGTTTCGTCATTCACAATGATCTCTGCGTACACACTTACACTTCTGCTTTGCTCTTCTGGTTATTAATACGGAAAAGGAGTGCGTGTCATATATCTTTTGTTGCCACATGTGACATTCCTTTCCTAGCTATTCACAGCCAATAAAAAAGTTCAAGAAGGAGTACAGTGTAAATACTACAGTACTTTGTTACTGTGTTATTACTATCTGTCGTTTGCGCTCCAATTTTCAATAAGTAAATAAATGTCGCTTCCACTCAATCTGCATCTCTGCAAAAGGGGAGAATAGGAATGAGTTTTTTAAACGACTGAGAATCTCAATCAAAACGAGAGGATGAATGGCTAAGTAGCTTTTTAGGCTTTTTTAGAATTCACTCCCTCTTTCATGCATTTTCTTTTGCATATTATTGTAATCGTCTAGATCAGCAACACGAACAACACCATTTTATGAGTTCTCTCTCTCTCAAGAAGGAAAAGAGGAGGAAGTTGGAGGCATTAACTGTTCTAAATTATCCATGGGACTAAGGGACCATTTCCTTGTCAGAGAAAAGGAAAAGGGAACAGGAATCCAATTGCTTATGCGCAGTTTACTATTCCAACAACTCTTTACAACACCATACTCTGTATATAATAAACAAATGAAGACGACATGACATATAAAATATAGCCAATATAAAATGCGTACATATATCTTAACATGTGTATAAAATAAGCAAATGCATCAGTAAGTAGCACCACCGTTTCCAGTTTCGCTGACAAGCTTTTTCTTATTTTTATACCTATTTATCAATGGGATAAAGTTAAACCCCTTTTCTCGCTTACCACCATTCATACAACTATTATTACAAAAGCTTTCTGGAAAAAGTAGTTTGCGTTCTTGAAAGGCAGAAAGCGATGTGATTGCTGGTTGCGAGGGAAAAAGTAAGTGTAGTGTACATATTTATTTGGCCAATGTTGGTCTGGTAGTGTTGGAATAATGGTGTTGGAATTGAAATATCTTTAATCATGCATGTAAGCACGGGTGTCAGATCGCATTTGTTTATGCATATGCTTTCCTTTCCTAACTTCCTTCCTCCGCATAACGAACGGCGACGGGGATTCATAGTTTTGTTGATACACAAAGCAAAACAAAGTTTCCACCGGAGGAATCGTGATAACGGATTGTAATTACTATTCACTACCAACAAGGAACAACCTTAAAGCATTTATCACAGAACACTTGCACATTTCATTGTACACATTATTATTCCACTTTCCACAATAATTATTATCACTAATTCCTTCCAAACTAAAGAGTTAAATAATGTTTTGCGAGTGCTGGTGTTTATATATTTTGGTCGCGTACTTTAATAAGGTTAATTGAATGATAGTTTAGAACTTTCTTTCATGCTTGTTGATAATTCCTGTGATCTTGTTAGTAAATGCAAATTATGTAAATGGAACCGGAGAAATTCCGTTCTCATTACCCTCACAATGACGCAAGGCTAAGGAAGAATGAAAATTCGTTGAATAAAATTTGAATGTTTCAACGCTTTGTCGTCGTTTTGATATATATGAACTGATTACTGCATTAACTTTGTACAATGGTGTGAAAAGTTAATCAGGTAAGTATTGAAATAAATATTGTGGGTAAGAAACAAGGATAAAAGAAAGCTTCATATTATGTGCATACGTGAAAACTTTGGGTTTCGTGTAATTCTTTACAAAATACAAACCCAACTTTTACAAGTTTCTTGAACGTACACTTCAAGTGAAACTATTAAGCGAAATTTTCAGGAAATACTCTTTCGAATACATGTTCATCTGTTCTTCAGGTTTCCTTAGAGCGATTTAACTTTTTCTGCATGTAATATGAGTAGAAATAAATAAATACGTTCACAATGAGAGTAGCATTATTACGCAACGAATGCACAGTACTTTAGACCACATCCTTCAATCCAAAGTTCAAAGTATTTTTTTGGGCATCGATTTGACAAATCGATCCACCCAATTATTGCACTTATCCCAAATCATTTGTTTCAAACGTCAAAGTTTTTAATTTTAGCTTGGCTAGCGTCTACGAAAAGTGTTTTATTTGATAAGAAAACTACATGTCAGTCTGAAGGATTATCGCAACCAATTTTCACCAACCAACCACGATCATTTTCATATTGAGTATCGGCTTTTGCGCTAGTAATTTTACGGAACCTGTGCATATCCCGTCTTACAGCTTGCATTACTACTCACATTTCTCTTTTTATAACAACATATGACGATTTCCGAGTATTTTCCGGATGGAAGGATTGCCATACACTATGAAATCAAATATGTAACTACACATTACAATCGCTGTCCGTACAAACATGTTATGGCAAACGATACAAAAATATGCATGTTCATGCTCATGATATACTTTTCTCGTACTGCATTTGATCGTTCACCCGGAGGTAAAATTCTTTTGTCCAAATAATATTCTTCTGCTGATAAAGAATCCGCTGTGTTTTGTTTTATATATTTTCGGAAACCACTAACTGGGTCTGCATCTTGATAGAATGCAGCAAATGGAATGCACTGGAAAGGACAAAATGTGCACCCGCTGACTCACTCTAGAATTCTTTTGCTGCATTCTCGTTCACGATGAGAAGACCCGGTTTCTCATTCATTTATTCAGAAATCTTACCAAAGCAATTCTGTCGGTATCGGTATGCGCGTAATAGTGTGATGTCGAAAAATGCGGAATGGCATAGCTATGTTAGCTATAGCTACGTATAAAGGAAATTCGCATCTAATCCATGCCTTTCTCACGTAGAAATTGTTTTGCTAATTCTTGTAAAGTGAGGAAAATGTCATTTTCCCATCACGACATAATTATGTAGTTACTTAAAAAATATGTTTGAATATGTTTTACTTTAAATAACTTCAATACTATATCCTCTGAAATAGTAATACGATGCTGTAAGCGAGCCTTTTGAGTTTGTTTGCATAAGAGAACGAAGTGTTTCTTGTTTATACTTCTATCATGTTACAAAACACTCCTCTGTGCATCCAACCATGTAAACAACATGAACAAAAAACTAGCTCCCTAATGATCATTTAAAAGGGTATGGATGGATACTTGCGCCTCATTAGCTATATTTTCCTTATGCCGCACGCTCCTTTTCTCCTAAATATTTCAATGAACAAAGTATTTATGTACGAGTACATATTTCTCACAACTGTTTTTCCTGTTCCACATCAATGGCTTTACTCCAATTTTGTACAAGAAACGCTGCAGATACAAGATGACAAATCAAATATATGGACTTACACTGCATGGACAGGAAACGTGTAGTTGTTAAGATTGCTCATTTAAATAACAATTAACATTAATTTGATAAATTTTAGATTCGATTTTTCCTAATTCAGAATGACATGTTAAATAACAGTAAAACAATTACAAATTTATGTTATAATAATAGTTTTCGCAATAATTCTAATTATAATTAAGGGAGTCTGATTAAAATGAGAAAGTATTTATGTATTCCGAAGCAATAAATAATGGAATTCATAGTCTCCCATTTACAAATAAAGTATTATCGAGGAATAAGGGATACAACAATAATAAGCCATTCGCCATTTTGTACAAAAAAACTAAATATTTTCTTCGAATCCATTTACATACATACATACATGACTTACGTGTGAACAAATAAGTTCGAAGAGTTTAGCAAGCCAATAAATTCATTACAAAAAGGTACAATGAAATGATTTAATGACAAATATATGCTGTATCCTTCTTAATATGGCAGTTACACAAAACATTTCCATCCCACTTACAAAACAGAATGTAAATCTCTAAAACCTTCCTGCCGTTTTTTCTTCAACTTTTTATTTCACATCTCACCTAAAAGCCATGGTATGCCTAACTGTAATGGTATGCTGGTAGCAAGCTAATGGCACAAAGATATACCGACAACCCTAACCAAAATAACACCTCTAGTAATAATAATTTTAGTGGAATAGTTATGGTACATTTCGTGCTATAATGATAATAATATACACCATAAGTCAGACCAGTCACACAGATCATTAATAAAGTGAGTGAATAATAGCTTTAAGCGAGTGGAACATAAATGTTACGCACACTCTGAATTGCGTTATAGGACATATTCCCCAAGCAAAAAACCAGAGACACATATACTCTCATCGACTGATATACATGTAGTGAAGCTTTTCAGTTATGATTTCGGTTAATTTTGTTTTCATTTCTTTGAGAAGGGGATAGAGGAAAAAATCAGAAATTGGCTATTAATCGTCGTATAAATGCATGAAGATAAAAATGACATTACAATAATATAAATTCAATGTCATTATAGAGGAAAGCTGATAAAGAATTATGTTTCCAGCTCTTCACGTTGCAACATTATTGACTGATTAGAGAGATTCCATTCAAGTAACGCATTCAAAAACTACTTATTTGGTTAGTAGATTCAGTCTCTCCGTCCTGCTGTTCTCACAATTATTATATAACGGGTTGACCCATTCAATTGTCATTTTTACAGGAAATTTTCAAGGTTCGGAAAAATATCACTGGAATGGAACTTGGGACGAGTAAATCGGAACATGACAAATGTTACATTAGAGCACTACTTTCATATCATGAAACAACTTTTTATTATAAAATCTTAATATCATACTTGTATGCCCATAGTTGCATATGTTGATCATTGACATGACTAGTTTGTGTTACTCTACTGCATTGGAGCATGAAAAGTTTTACGAGAGAAAGAAGAGCGATAGATGTAAAGCTTGTCGACACAAATGTGTTAAGTGATGCAAAGGAAATCTGAAATCAAAATTATAGTGGCTACATAATGTGATCATTGGACCCATCCTCCCTAAAGTCATATCGTATTGAATTCTGTATCATTTCTCATTTGTTAACTAAATGCACATCCGAGAGTCAAAATAAAGTTTGTATGTTTCACAAAACCCCAGACACAAAAATATGGAACGTCGTTGATTACAGTCTAGTATAGTAATCTGCGAAAATAGTACCAAACGTGATTAATTAAATTAGGTAATGTAGTGCTTTCAAACAGGGCTTTTTGGATATCGATTCATGTTTTAGTGCACACGAGTTCATGATGAAATCGACGTGATTAAACGATAACTTTTGCGTAGGAAGCTTGTTTTCAGCGAGTTGTAAAAATGCTTTGGAATTTTTATGACTCTTTCTTCCAATGTAATAAAATTACTGCAAAATAACGCAAATTAATTACTGTGAGAGTGTCACTTGTAATGACTCACAAGACTAATTTTCTTCCTCAGTTTCATACATTATTATACACATCGTACTTTGATACTGATTTGACCCAAAGACCAGTCGTTAATCACCTTTTTTCATTAAAAAATGAGTTTGCCCTTTTGCCAGTGAACCAAACTGAAAAAATAATTTTTTGATATGTCGACTTGTTTCATACACTTCAGATGAAAGCTGATGAAAGCTGTTTATGGCAATCTTGCTTTTCTTGATAGAATAGGTCTACTCTGCTTGCTACAATGCTACATCCACAAGCTTGTGTATATTAACTTTCCGAAATATCATATCAGATCACAACACGCTTAATTGCATGCTACAATGCTACATACATATGTCAGAATTACTTTATGGCAATAAAAATTAAAAAATAAACTGATGCAACAGAACTGATAATAAGTTTAATGAATTCCAGTGAGTAATAAGGACACACTATATGCTATACATATACGTTATAATATATATTATCTAGATTTCTTCCTTGGCAATAAAGATTAAATCTTCAAGTAACAAATTCTAATATAATTAAAACTCATTATTTCCAAGGGTGGTCATCTTGTAAAAGATTCTTATCGACAAAGCGCATTTGCAACTTGAAACCAAGCCACACACTGATATTCCAGGCTCCTGCCTTTTTCTATTTTTTTATTTCGAAATGTAGCCATTTCTAAATTACTTTTGTAAAAGTAAATATACGTTTCTTTTATACCATTTTACCTTTTTGATCTAGGAGTTGAGAATCAAAAGTAGAAACTGAAATAATAAAAAAGGGATTGCATAATTTATTACTATTACAAACACACAAGTAATTATAATTCTATAATCATTTGCTTTGTTGGCATTTATTTTATTTTTAAAATGCTCCGTTGATGGATATTGTTGCATGTTTATTTTTCCGTGTAAAACAAACGCATGAGAAAATGCAAACGAGCGCGAGAGATTTATCGGTTGACACCAATTATTTTTTTGCTGCATTCCTTCTAATCGAAAGAGAGACGAATTTATCAAGAAAATCTCAACCTACCACCGCCTTAGTGCAAAATAGTATAAATGTCTATTAGTAGTATATATCAAACAAAATATACTAAAGTTAAAATTGCAAACAGCCGCAGTTGATGCACAGGTAATATAAAAACATCCATTCTTACCTCAGCTTATTATGTTCCCTTACGTCGTATATAAACAAGTTTAATAAAATGAAATAATATTTCAAGATTTTTATTTCGGGCATAAAATAAAGTGGTATACCACCACCACACAAAAAAATGAGCAGAAAAAGTGTAAACAGGATTGTTTTAGTATCATCAAAAGTCAAGCCAAGCCAAAGACACACAGTCGGTATATTTTCATTTATTATGGAGAAATGCAACTCAGCGTCTTCTTGGTGGTGGTCGTAGAGGCCAGAGGGAGACGAGTTCACAACTTTGCTCCGCTTCGTTTGAAGGTAAGGTTCATACTGAAGAGTAGGAGCAGACAAGCACATGCTTTGCAACAGAAAACAATTAGACCGCAGTACAATAATGCAATGAGACGATGATTTTCTCGCTAAGAATGTGATGCTAAAAGGCAAAATCCGTTCCGTGGTCTCTCACATCAGCAATACATGGAATCATCATTGAAAGTTTCATATATTTTTTTGGTGGAATGTGCGAAACTGTAAACAGAATACAAGGTGAAAAACGTGTGTTTTCTTTTGATAATCATTTTCATATGATATGGTGATATTATGAATTACAACAAACATAGGAAAATGCAAGGAAAGAGAATCCGCATAATAGGTAAAGTGCATCTACTACAACAACAGCAAAGACAGGACAAGAAAAAAATCGGTTTAATTCGCTTTTGCCGGAGCTCGTCGGCCCGATTGGGTCGGAGTTGGTCCAAACAGGCGGAGAACTGGTTTTCAGGCGGAGCTCTAAAACTTCCTTTTACCAAGTTGGGTAATGGGTAACTCTAATATATTTATGTTGTTACCCAAACACGTAAAGTGTACACACAACAGCAATCACACACACAAAAAATTGGAAAATAAGGAGAGAGACGAGACAAGGATGTGTGATGTGTGATCACTAACTAGTACCACCAACACGGTACGCTGCTGATGTTTTTCTTTAAAAATGTACTTGTTACAGAGGGAACTGTTCAGCAATGTGTATAACACCAAGTAATAAAACGCATGTATTCTTAGGAGATATACGAACACGAGAACACAATCAGCTACGGGCTATATATACGGCTTTCCATGTATACATGGTGGTAGTAGTAATGAGTTGAGTTGGTAGCTTGAAGTGTGCATGTAATGTTTTCAAGGGTACATATTCAAAAGATTCTCTGCAAGGATGACGATCACCAAATCAAACATTCACCAGTGAGCAAAAATTGAATCTGAATGGAGCGTAGCGTCGTATATATATTATTATTATGATTCATGATATTAAATATTACCAAAACTGCGTGTTGTATAAATGGAACTCGGTAAAATGCGAAATGCTCACTAGATTCTTCAACTCAACGGGCTAATTTGGTTTTGTATGTGTGTGGCTTTTCTGCGATGTGATGGCTTGTTGGACAAAGTTTTCTGGTAGTATTTGATGTGTATGAATGAGAATCAATAGATATTATACTTATGAATTACTTATGAAGAAGTAATTACTTCTTGAACCATTCATCATAAATAATATGCATAAAGTGACAGAAATTAGCACAATTCTATAGTTGTTTTTCGTGAATAGGAATCATTAACTTTTTTACGAGTGAGTGATTTTTATGTGGATCTTCTCATGAACCCTTTATTACCCTATTTTTTTATTATGAGAGTTATTATTGAGACAATTAATGATGTTGATAAAAAATGAATTAAAAGGTGTGTACATTTCAGCAGAAATTACAAAAAAAAACACTCTTTAATTGAATTGTGTTATTTTAAGGCAATAATTGAGTTAATCTTTTAACACATGCTGATTAAAATCAAGCAAATTACTGCCAACATAAATGATGCAGTTAAGTGTTCTGGATGCAGTAATGTCAGTCAAGAGATGCAATATTGAAGCTAAGCTTCTCTTGTTCCCCCGTCATGCATGTCACATAAGAGAAACACATCTGGTGGCTGGCTTTCATTTTGGGAAACGCACACATATGAAAGCAATGCAACGCTCATTTTGCGACAACTCCATGGTAAAATTATTCTCATGCGTTTGGTGTTTGGTATTGGAAAGGAAGTATTTTTGCTGTGCTACATGAAGTAGTTATCTCACGACCCAAAACTGTGAGCAACCAACCAGCAAACTGAAAATAGAGCAAAATGCGAAGCGCATCATCAACCAGCAGCGGAGCAGCAATCATTTTTATTAATATCCTGTGAACATGATGTAGTAAATTTTAAAAAGGGATACATATTGACCCCGTAATGAAGGGTATCAGAGCCTAAAAGGACAGGCTAATAGTCCAGGGCTCAATAGCTTCCTCCATCATCAGTGAACCAGTCAAGCGAACATTGTATTCATGATGAAAGTGCATTGAATAATAAAAGTATAAAGAGCAGATGGCAACTCTCTTTCATTTCATAGAAGAGGAGTGGAGAGGACCATCATTTGCTACCACTCAAGTCTTTTTTTATTATTAGATAAGGCGATCACTGGTGACTGGTTATGTGTATGTCGCAGAACGGAATAATAAATAAAAATAATAAATATATATTTAATATATTAGTGATATATTGTTGTGATATGGTCGTGATCTGCACGAATAAGTTTAAACGGACATATATAATGTCCCAAACAACTTATTGTGTAGCAAGTTTTAAATGCATATTGTACATTATACAGCATCATAATCATACATTCTATCACAGATACAAAAAAGTGGAAATATAGTAGCATCTCTATACAATACAATTTATTATCCACTGTAGTTACCATGTCTCTATATTAATGTGATTTTTTGTAAGGATTTGTACTTTTATAAACTGGCTACACAACTGTATACATTTGTTCATTAATTAGGAAGCTTCTACAAACAAAAGTATCTTTTGATCTCAACATCATAGATGAATAAAAATAATGATGATGGTTGATGATGTTCATACATTTTTGCTACAAATCAGCAATTAAAGTTAATTTGTTTGCATGTACAACAGAAAGATAAGACAGAAAAAAAATATTGTAATAAATTCATTTGTAAAAGGAATACTTTCATAATAAAATATTTCTTTAATGCCAAATTACGTACAAATTTTATTATGCATGCTTGTTCATATCAATTTGGGACACATCAGCGGAAAAAATGAATTAGCGTTACTAGTGGCAATAGACAAACTTTTATTAAAACAATAAACAAACACGATTACAGTCTATTCATTTTTTAAAAGAAAATATAATTGAAATGACTTGTCGTGCTTGCGACACACATATGCAATGAATTTATCATCACAACATTTCATTCGCCACCACCAATGTCAAAACTTACTTTGGAAGAGAAGAGACTGTAAAAATTATTCTGTATTGATAAAAGGGTGAGTATTTCTATGGTTTGGAAAAGCGTTGTCCTTAGCCTCCTATCAGGCTATCCGGCCCGATTGTTTAAAATTGAAAATCTTTTCGAAAGGAGAATTTCCTAGAAATGGTTAGCCAATGCGCATACAAAATCTTCTAACTAACTTTTAACATGACTGCTTTAATTGACACGTCATAATATTGCAAATTTTAGAAATGTTATATATCGAAAGGGATGGTGCGAGCTAATGTGCAATAATGTGCATGTATACAAAATATTACATGTTACAAAAGTTGTAATGGAGCCACAAATCTTTTTACCCACTAGGAAAATCTTCTCATTTCTTTTAAACGTGTGTGTGGAGTGGAAACGCTGAAAATATGAAGAAGACAGGCGTATCATCATCATTGGGCATACACATCACTGTAATTATCATCACCATCTCAATCTTTTCTTTTATTTCATGCATAAACTAAATGAACTATATGCACCATTACTCATTGCAGCAACGCTGAAATGAAGCTACATTAGCATTAAAAAAGATCTCCTGTAGAGTGAAAAAAGCAAATGATGTTATTGCCTCTAACAATAATAGGTGTCTTGTCTATCTTAGACTACCAAAAATATGCATGATTTTTACCTTGCCTAAATGTGTCTGTTTTACTTCACTTAAAAGGTATAGATCATAAAACGCACCCTTTAAAATTGTGATAAGAACTTTGAACACTATTATGTTTACATGGTTTACAATTAATTCCTTGTGTAAATAAATAAACACATAGTATGCAATCTGACAACATCATCAAGCTTTGTATTCATGCATATCTTAATTCCCCCCATTTAAATCAACAGATTGAATAAAATTATAGCAGCTTTGAATGTATCATTGTGTAGATCTATTTTTAAAAAAGTGAACAGACAAAATACTAGACCATCATTTTTTCTACACGGAAAAATAAAATTGAACGAGTGCGTGTAGGCGTGTTAGAATTTAAAAAAAACGATGCAAGTATATTTATTTTTTTACCTTAGAGTAACCTTGGTATTTGTTTAGAATTCATAAATTTGTACAACAACTATAACGTGTAACTATTCAATCAACGTAAAACATGTATTTCCATAATGTTGAGGTTATGGCTTTATGGGTAAATGTTGAGGAAACTTGGACTGGTTCATTTGTTAACAGGGAGGATAATGCGAACGTCTATTAGTGGTAATTATCTTCCTTGCTGAGCTTCATCGTTTATAAAACACTTGTACAGTATGTAATTTTCGTATTAATCAGGCCCATAAAGTATTAAAAAATGTCAGAATAAAATTAATATGGTGGTGATATATAATGTATGCATCCTTTTTAAATGTTGCTAAGCATGAACACATTTTTAAAAAGTACATGTACCATAATTTCGTTTTTAATGTAAACTGATAATTAGCGCACAAGGTAAATATTTTAATAAGATTTAATAATAACGAAGCTTTGCATTTTAATGAAAAAAATATGGTCAAGTTAATAGTTCATGCACGAGCACATAAATTTAAGTCTGCATGTGAATCATTTTTGTTCTATAACTAATGACAAATATATATGAAATAAGGTAAGTAAACAACAGCGATTGTTCGTTCAGGTACAAACCGAATTTAGAACTTTTTAATTATGTATCAGTTTGGTATGAAAATCTAAATGCGTGAGTGACAGTTACTCAAGGTGACTTAGACTTAATTAAATATAAATTGAGACTTAAAAATGTGCAAAAGCCATGAAGCACAATCGTTGGCCAATTAGCATGTTTCGTGACTGAATGTGTTTTTTTTGCAATTTTAGTTTCAAGTCTTCAATGTTGATGAATTGTGACAAAGTATTTTTTAAATTATAAAAAAATATATATTAAAATAAAAAGTAAAACAAAAACAATAAATTAAAACGTTTGTTTATACCACCGGAAAATAACAGGCAAGTAAACAGGGACGATGTAGTTTCAAGTAATCAAAATCATATTAATATGTAAATTGGATAAAAAAAATCCCCTTGCTGAAAAACACCTCAAACGTGCGAAAACTAGCCAAGCATGTTGCCCTCAAATAGTTTGTTGCAGATTAGTATAAATGTTATATAATAATATATATTACATATGTATGTTACAGTATATAACAATGTGATTGTGAGAAATCTTAATAATATAATTTGTAATCTTTATAGAACTCATACCTTTAGCTTTCGTGAAAGTGTGATACATCTTCGTATTTAATTAATTATACATACACACACAGTTTTGCTACAAGATCCCCTTTCCGTACAAGCTAAAAAAGCAGTTTTTGCAAAGCTCATTTGCTAACATGCATATTGGGACCAGTGTAAAAATACCTTTGAAAGTCTGGAAAAGCAAACTAGCTACATGGTCACTTTGTGTTCCTTGAAACTCTACACACCACTTAGACTACTGGAAGAAACCATACTCGCTTATTAGAGCTGCAGTCTTCCTCTATCTCATTTCTCAAGAAAAGAGTACGAAGTAGAGTTCGGCTTCGAGTCATTCGCTAACTTGCTTCCTAGCTGGTCTCATCGTTATACGTGTTCTCTGGCAAACAAACGACGACCGATCTAGTAAGTTGGGTCACTTTTTGTGCAAAACTTGAGAAAGGATCATAGAGGGAAAAAAAGTTGAATGAGAAAAACCAAGTTGGTCGGGAATCGTAGTCGAACAGCCAAGCCACCACTGCACTGCAATATCGCATACATATAAAAGTAACATTTTTTGTAAGCGTGGCTTTATATTATATACACTTACGTAACGTAATACAATATACGCATGTAGTTTTCTATGTGAGAGAGCAAAAAAAGTAAAACAGCAACAAACTCCATATTACGTTGGCTCTCTCCTCAGCTGCAAAGTTTTTCAACCAGAGTCTCTCGCTTTTTCAGCATAATATTATTATTACCTAAGCAAAGAAGTCAGCATTACTTACTACTACCACACAGACTTGACTGGTAGTAGTCCTTGTCGTTGCAGAGTTTTGCTTGTTGTTTTGTTGTGTATATTTTGTAGTAATACAGAAGAAGAGTAACAAAACTAGTGTTCTTCTGTGAGACTCACTGAGGCCACCATCAAAAAACAGGCAAACAAGGAGGACGGGGTGCTGTTGTTGCGTCTACGAGAGTGATATGAGTAGTGCAGCTAGTAAGATGGAACAAGAGGAGTAAGCAACATTAAATGCTCTCTCACTCTCACAAACGGGGAAAAAATTCATGTGCTCTCACTCAGCCTGACTAAACACCACATTCATATATTTTCCCTTCTTCGGTGCGAACGTCGACCGAGCAAAAAATAATCATAAAATTGGAATAAAGCTAAAGCTCTCTGTCATTTTCACACACAAACAATTTATAAAGCGGAACAGTCAGTAGAACAGCAAGCGACAGGACACACACATTTTCAGTATACTTCCAGCTTTGTGTACTATAATCAAAATAGTTTGTCGGGTGCGACAGTGTGAAAGTTACTGCGACTTGAAAATTCTTGAAAAGTGAATCAGCCCAACAATAGTGACATTTCTATGCAATGCAAGAGACAAATTTTTGTCACTAAACAGTATTTCGGAAGAGAATTCATGCGTGTGCCAATTTACTAATTTGCTGACTTGATAGTTTTTTTGGTGAATAATTGACAACTGGTTAATAATTATCGTCAATCAGAAACAAAGATACTGTTGTGGAACGTGCCATTACCTATTCATGCATTATATTACATTGTCTTGTGGTTGACCACAGAATTATATGAAAATCAATCTCTTCTTTTGCTAGTCCATTTCGTAAACTAAAGAAAACAAGAAACACAAATACGCATAATATTGAGTTGAAATACTATTTCATGACCAAAGTCTGTACCGATGACAGTTTGTCTCTAAAAAATAGAAAATACTTAAAGAAGGAGGAGCAGTCTTAGAACAAAGAACACGTAAAACAAGTTATATTTTTGGTAAGGCGTATGATATGATAGAAATGAGAGACATGTATCACATAACTGTTACTTCTTTTACTTCCTAAATAAAATGTGACATGGAACGGGCTTAAGTTTATATATTATCCAAACGCACACATAACATAACTCGTCGGGAGCTGAACGCGTTTTATTTGTCAGTTTTGTCATTTGTTTGCCAAAGCTAATCACTTACAATCACTTTGTGGAATCGACAGAGAATTTAATAACTTGTCATACAACAACACAACATTTGAGAAACACGGTACTTTTTGTGTGTCTTTTGTGTGCATAATACCTATACAAAGATATACAAGTTTCATCGTTCAATGAGTTCATCACTATGCGTGTTTATGGGGAAAACGGAATACGAAAGAAATTGATATTTTGAGCGTTATTATGGAAACCTGTGGTAACAGTTTAGCGCTTGTTGGAAACTATTAGCTATTGAGCAACTTAACTACATGCTTGGACGAGCTACAACAGGAGCAACAACAACAAAAAGACTTTTTCTCCGTCAAGTTTAGTTAAGAAGAAAGAGGCAGACAGACAGGGAAACAATATTGCACTAGAGAAAAGGAAGAGAGGCATAAAAAAAGAAACTAAAGTTCAATTTGCCAAATGAATGATATCATCAAATATTTAAAAAGATTGCCCTGTAAAATTGAGTGACCAACAAACTAGCCAAGCTCTTTTACTCTTCTTGTTATTCTTATTATCATTATTATTAGTATTACTGCTGTCTCTAAGTGTAGGTGTACCTTGTCTACAATATAAAATGAAACGCTGTATATGACAATGATCTTTTAATTGCCTTTTCCTTATCTGATTACCCACACGCGGTCAATTGTGTTGGAGTTTTCACAAATTTCTTTGATAAAGAAAAACATTATTTCTAGCAATTACAATGCAAAGTAGAGGGTCAAATATACAGAGTGAAAGTGAGAAAAGTGGTATGGTTTCGTTCTAAATTCGATTTTAGGGTATATATTGACATTTTAGGAATTAGTACTATTGATTCAAATAGTACACCGCCGTAACGGTATTGTTTCAAATGAAGATGTCCGATTCAGAATCGAAAACAATGTCAACAGAAATGGTTGCATCCTCAGCAGACGAAAACGACTTGGAAATGGAGGATGAAGATCAAGAGGTAACTTATGACGTGCATACGTCCGATGAAGATGTTGATGACGAAGATGAGGACGTAGATTGTGAAGATGTGGAGCATCATAGTGGAAGCAAAGGAGTAGATAGCGAGGAACGAACAAGAGAGCATCATCTACATCATCACCACCTCCATCATCATCTCCATCATCCGAGCGCCATGAGACAGGACATTAAGACTGAGAAAAAGCTGTCGTTTAGTGTAGCATCACTTCTGGGGAAAGATGATAAAGACAGTGACGACAGCAATAATGATCGAACCTCGTGTCTCAGGTATGCATTATCTATAGGTGTATTTACTATGCATTAATTAAACATGCTGAGAATTTTGAAATTAGAAATTTATTAATTATATTTCTGCGATGTAAAGATGCATTAGCAAAGATTTATAATTTTCACAAATAATTCAATGCGTATGTTTGCAATATTATATATTCATGCACTCATCATATTCATAATCCTCAGAAAGTTTGTAAAACAGGAATGCTAAGCACTATGTGACTTATGACAGTTTGCCTGCAAGCACACATTTTTTATTGTGGAGAATTGAGAGAGATGCATGTACATGGAAAGATAGATTACATGCGTATCATCATCCCATCTTCCATTACTCTTATGCATTTTAAGACTAAGCGGCACTAAAAAGGGGCAGCCAACTAGGGGTGGATATCTCCGCCCAAATAATCCAAAGTTTTTTCTCTCCATTCATCTGCTCACTGCTCATGAAGAAGTTCGGTGTTGATGGTGGTGATACGCGAGCGATACCGCTGTTGTTGCTGATGCTTTTCAGTTTTATTTTGTTCTGTGTGCATGAGTCGATGAGAATGAGTTTATCAAAATGTACGAATGCGCTGTAACTGAATGTGCACTATGAGCAAGATTTGCGTCTGAGATTAATGTTTTATGTGAATCTTTTATCCGAGATTTATTTGCTTTATAATTGGTAATTTTATTGCATTTTTAAAAAATATCTTCCAGTTTTACCACCACTTCAGCAGTCAAAAGTCAATTAGCAGTTCAGAATATGGTGTGCAAGCAAGGAATTAATTTTGTGTTCTTAAAAAACCCAATGCAATACATACATATGCATACATTGCTGTATATGTATTCACAATGATGAGCATAGTAAGCGTACGTATGTTAAGCTCGGCAGCATCAGCATCATCATGAGGGTAATCTGAGTTTTTTCTGTTTGAAATTGACAAGCAAAACATTTATCAAAACCAGGATTGAAGTATGAAGTAACAACAGTAATAGGAATAATAATATTCTAAATAATGCAAAGCTGTTTATAATAAACTTCTTTAGAAATAAACACAAAGGTAAAATATAGAGTCCTTGAAGCATTATTACTATTATTGTTGGAAAAACGTGATTTGAGGGATGACACAAAAGCAAAGCGATGATCCTAGTCACATGCTTATATTTTGTGAATGAGGTGAGAGATGAAAAGCTGTGAAGGTAATTCAAAAAGCATTTATAATCATTGTCCCTTTTTCTCCCTTCTAGAAAAACGGTACGACGACCGTACATTTTGTCCTCTCTCAAGTGGCAATACACAAATACAAAACATGTTTCATAACTGCTAAAAGTCAATGTTGGTAGATGCGTTACCCTAAATTAAAACTGTCCTTTTTGTAAATGTGCAAAGAGCAATACACGACAACTTGACTATTTTTTTAACAGAGTTACAATACAAAAAGAGCAGCAGTTTCATTCCAGAGATGCAGAATATATATGTGAAGTCTTTTATATGTCAAATGCATCCAATATGCCCCTTTTCTTTTGTTGGTTGATAATATTTTTTTGACTCGGCAGAATCGTTACATTAAAGGGTATGTATAAAATAAAAACTGCCAAAAGATGTTCAGGGATTCTCATTTAATATATAAACAAAATTGTTTTAACAGGAATATGTGTGACGTAATGGTGTACAAGGAAAACTAATTTTACCGTTTAATAATTAGAGATGTTTGATAATGCAACGCAAGGCATGTGTATACGTAAATATAGTATGTCACCGTTTTGAATTCATTTGTAGAAGCAAATTTATTTAATTTGCTACAAGCTTTTCAAGACTTTCTTTTCACGGTTTTGTTAAGTAGCTTGGTGGTGATAGCAGAGGCACAACCGTACAAAACACTGTTTGAAATTTTATATTTTGCTATTTTCACCGTGTCATCGCCATACACATTTCTCGTCTCTTAACAGTCACTCTTATAAAACTGAAAAAGAGCTGCATAGTAATTCATAATATTTGACTGGATTTTACTATAGTGCGTGAATGAACGAAGAAATTTTTATTCTGAAACTCCTCCAATTCGCTGTTAACATCTCAATTGCCAAAAACGCTCGCATCAAAATATAATAGTGGTAAAATTACTTTGTAAATATTTTGATCCAAAGCCAACCAATACAAGTGTGAAATATGACAAAAATTTCGGCTAGGTCCGATGGGACTTCCATCCTTTATATGCAATTGCTTTATATGTATACTTGCATTTTATACTACATATTAAAAAGTTAGCACATTTCCTCTTTCGTGCTAGTCAAATAATATGTTTCACTTGAAGTTTGCGCTGAATTTCGTTTGGTGTTTGTGCATTTTCCCGTGAAATATGGAAAAATATAATTTTCTCCGTCCTGAATTTGTTGTCAGGCATTTTGTAAAGGATGAAATCATCGTTAAATCTTGGCAAATAGGATTCTGGTATCAATATTTATGAGAAATCATAGTCTGCATTATAGGCATTTATTCCAAGATAAATGTACACGTTTAGGCACATTTGGCATTTTTTCAATATGCTTTCTATTCAGACCTAGTTGGGAAGATGTTTTTCAAATAAATTATTATTATAAATTACAAAATTGCGCATTATTTGCAGTCGTTTTATTAATCCTATTAAGTAGTATTGATAAATTGATTAGTTTGGAGCAATCCTTTTTAAATACAAACTATACAAAGCTCCATAAATCAACGTCAGGTAGGTTTTTGAGGAAAAAATTAATTTAGCATAAAGTAAGGCTGGTTGGCAGTAAAAGTCGAACATTTATGTAAGTCTCTAATTTTAAACAGATTAAATAGTCATTAAATGTATAAAAATTGTATTATAATAAAACGAATATTAAAATTGTAAAGAGGCTAAAAACTATCAATACTCAATAAATTTAGGGAAATGTCGTTATAAAATATTAATGAGTAGCACATGTTTGTTTGATTGTTTGCATTAACATAAAAAATATACATCGCCATAGACACATGAAACAGAATGAAATATTATTTTAAAGTGGTCACAGACTGACTTCCTGACTTACCTATTTATTGTTCTCAAACTCTTGCATTGTATACTTTACCGACATAATTCAGAACGTAGCTATTTACATGCTCATTAACGTTATAAATAAAAAAGAGTACGCTTTTGGGAAATTCCAGTTGTACTTCATTAATATTAAATGAAGCATATTAAAAAATGTTATATTACATACTTAGGAGCATAATATACATACTATCAACTATACTCATTCCGCTATAGAGCTATGTACTTAATAATACATATAGCAAGTGTATACGGATAATCGGTACCTCCTTTTCCAGTAAAAACCAAATTGTGTGCCTTTTTACAAGTTTGTAACAGGAACTCAAGCTTGTTCAGAGTGTGCAAAGACGCATGCTTTTGAAACCTGAAAACATTGATTTTATGTGTTTTTATCCTTGCTTTGACATTTGTTCATATTTATATAGCTCGTATAAAATTTGAAATACACATTACAATTTATATATATGTACTAGCAGCTGTATAACATCATACTTTTCTACATGCCTTTTTAATATTTATAAATTCTTCTCTTCTGTTGCAGCCATGAAGAGAAACTGTTGGCCGCCGTAAGAAGGGCAAACTCAGCATTCAGTTCCATTTCCGGGACTCCCGATCACAGTCCAACGTCGTCAAGATCGTATTCTTCGCCAATTTCGCCATTGACACCAACATGGGCCCTGCCGCTTTTAGGTTGGGGTTATAACTCATCTCCTGGAAGTAAGTACCTTTCCGTTTCATAGTTTTGGGTTTATAAAATCCAGCAAAACTTTTAACGATTCTATATTGAAGTTACAAAAATTGAACGATAAGACTCGTCAGTAATTTTCCACCCTATTCAAATTACAAATAATTCGTCATTTTAAAACCCCCTATTAGCAAATATGTATTTTATTGTAAAGGGATGATAAACTAAATCAAGATTATTATATGGGTGGTATACATTTTCAATCCAATTTCCCCACAGAACCGCCTAGTCTACAATTGAACACTCAATAAAGTTTATTCAATGAGCCAAGCTTGTTACTTTTTCAATATGCCAAGTTCACCTGTATTATATTTAGTATCGTCATATTCTTTGCGCTTGTATAACACATGTATTACGTATCATGGCATTCCCAGTAAATTTACCAATATAATGTATAAATTGTTTGTGTGTGGTAAGACCCTCTAGAAAGAATTTAGTGGGAAATAACAATAGAGAAAAATGACAAAACTATAATTTTAGCGAAACCTAATTGAGTAGCGGTATAGATAGTTTATGTTGTGCCTGTGCAAAAAGTATATTTTTGGTGGTGGGTGCAGAACAAGAAAGACCTACACTTGTGTCCCTCGTCGGTTATAGCAAAGAGGTGGAATCAACCACCCAGAAGTTACAAGCTTCATAAATTGTTTAAAAAATTCAATTTTCATTTTAAATCAACCTTGTCAATTTTACTATTACTCTGCCTGCCCGGTAGGAAGTACTGTATGATTTCATGAAATTGAACTTACTCTGTTATTGTAATTTTCGTATTCATATGTACATACATACATAAACGTTTGCATTACTATCATTTATTCACTCTGTGACTATAATTTTGAGATTGTTTAAGTTTACAAGAAAATGATTGCAAATCCATTTAAATTAATACAAAATTATTGCCAGAAACCACAAAAAGCTGAACAAAATATATCAAATACAATGAAAATTGCTATTAGGTTTATATGAGCCAAAATTTAATTTACCTTTACGATAAAATAAGGATCGAATCAATTTCCTAGAGACATATTTTACGTCGTTCTTCATAAACGTTGACGATGAATTTTCTAAAAAAAAATACATAAATACTTAAATTAAATTGAAGGCAAATCACAAATAAATCGTTTACAAGGAATTTGTCGACCAAAATTGACGTTTCAGACTTCCATGTTTAAAATTTACATTTAACCAACCAATGAATAGGATGTTAATATATAGTAAAGAATGTTGTTTCTTAATTGAGGATAAAGGGAACTGTCTACATACTAGAAATAACAGTTTATAGTGAACAATAATTTACAAGGCGTAGTTAACGACAAGTGCCAAAGGAAAGTTTGGTTTATGAGTTTTAAAATGTAGACCTAATAACGTTTATACCCAAACATAACAGACAGGAAAATATGTTTTTACCTTTTTTGAGGTTTTTTTAACCTGAGAGTGTACCTATGTTGTTGTCTAATAGCAAGGTAGCTGTTATGGCTCTCAAATAAATTAATAACCGAACTCCTTTTGGCAAATCATGATTGTTTCCGTGATTTTCCCATCAACGTCTCCTACCATTTAACATAATTACTGGCTCTTTTTAAGTTGTCAGTTTTCAGTGTTGATAATATCCCGTGACATATTAATCGTTCACTCAAATTTTCTCTCTCGACATACTCCACTGTATACCTACTTCTTCTCTATGCCCGCATGCATTTTATGAACGTAATCAAACTAAACGACTTGTACAACAATGAAAAAGCGTTTTTCACCTCAACATCTCATTCACTCACTTTTAAACCATGTGCTATAATAACCAGCACATTCTACTTTTGGTATATAGTGAGGTGCTCAAACAACTAGCGTGCACGAACCAGAAGTCCAAACATTCTCGACAGACATTTCATGCAATCTAATAACTCTTTCCCAAATTCAACATCTATAAAGCCGATTTCCCTCTTTCCCTTTATTTGCAAAACTTTGAAAACGCCAACCTTTTAGATAAACAAGTAGTAGTGGAACAATATAGAAAAATTGCTCAAATGAGTGGTCATGATTACTTCCAGATCGATGGTGATCGACTCATTCTCATATTATCATTATTATACAATCATTTTTACAATGAGATTATCAAGAAGTTGGCATATTATTTAGCGGAGATAATCATTCTAAATGGGATAATAAGGGAAATGCCAATAATAATATCCGGAACAAGAAATTGCCGATTATGTATTGTGAGACAGGTCATCATGCATACTTTAGTAACGATCATAAAAATGCTGGGTGGATCAGAGTAAGCCCTCCAAACACCAAATATTTTCAAATCAGTTTCACATAAAAGGAATATGCACGTAATAAGAAATAGTAAGGCTTTATATTGTATGTAGTGAATTCTATAAGATGAAAACTGTGAAAAAGAAAACAATTACATTTTGACCTGAGCCAACTCATTTATAACACATATGTATAGGGACAGACAGGAAGACATCAGAAAACGAATAAAGTAGCTCAAATATTTTTCCTACTCAGTATGTAGTACGTTCTATTAGATTGTGTGGTGTGGTTGTTCTTTTGAGTAGGGGTTAATCATGCACGCGAACGTTTTTCCTTTCTTCTTGCACACAACACATACACTCATCATTTCCACTCTGGAGAATAGTGCGTTTTATTTTGCCCTTATTTATTTCTACACTTTAAAAAACTACTGATGTTCCTTCTACTCTTACCTCAAACTCTGTCAGAATAGAGACTTTTTAATTGCTGGGAGTTACCCGTCAGTGGGTAGAATTAGAATTTCATTTAACACAGATAGATTCACTCTGTTTGGTATATATATATCAATATGAACATGAAAATAGAATAATTGTGGAATAAACCATATTACTTGGCATGAAAAATATAGTGTTTTCAGAAATGTTCTTCATATTAAAACTACATTGAATATTACAACATAAATTATATGTATATATATGGCAATGTAATTATTATTACACACAATAAAATAGTTGGCATTGGCAGCAGTCAAACTAAAAAAACCATAAAGCTGATAACTCAAAAAAAACCATGATAATATTTTATGCAATATTGCATACGTACATAGATTCATCATCGTATCATCATCACGGACAATCATAAAAATCATTCAATGCGATATAAAACAACAATGTAATAATGTAACTAGTAGTCAGCATTATTAGCAACCCCCATTTCCACTCAACTGACTGAATTTGCCTTTTTGTCTTGACTTGAAAAAATTTTATTGTGTGAAAGGTCTGGTTTTCAACTGATCCATGCTCTTCTGTACCCCGTCCCGTACCTTTTACACTGGGATCAGTCAAAAAATTGTGTGTGTGTGGATATTATTAAAAATCCATCACTCAAATGTAAGTCAGCTCAATGTGCATTTACTTATGTAATGTAAATTTCGCTTGTTTGGAGCTAGAATCAACCATGTGTTGGCTAAACTAGCCAGGCATGCATGAAAGAAAGAAAAAGGTGCACAGGCAGACACTAACACGCTCTTAAAACTGCTCACCTTTTTATAAATGTAAATACTCACATAACTTAATATATATAAGAGCCAAAGAAACCGGCTTTTCTGTACTTTATACTCAATAACATAATTTATTGTTATAGTTATTAATGTTATCCATTGCATCCAAGTCATAGCTTGTGCAAAAGTATGTGGTCATAATCAAATAGTTGACTGGATCATGGCCTGTCTCTCTGTAGGAAATGAAGATTTTCGAATTGTGTATTATGTGTAATAGTAATAACACATATGGCAATACAACTAACTTTGGTGGATGACTAACTTAATCCAGTTCAGAGGAACTGTTTCGGACTGCTCCTAATACTACAGTTGTATTAATATTTTTTGTGTTAAATAAAGCAGCATGCATGTCTTGTTTCATTGCGTGTTTCCACTTTCCACTGATAATCGTTTTTACTACCTTTTTGTTCTAATAAAGTTGAATATTTGTTCAAACTACCTGTTATTTGTTAGTGGTAGTTAATATTTCTTCGTTTTCCACAGGATTTGGAAAATAGAGAGAAAGATGACATGTTTTAAAGATTGTTTATTTGTACGCTTGTTATAACGTACTGAGATGAAAATGATTGTAAAATAAGATGTTACAAAGAAAAACAGCCAATTCTTCTTCGTTGTTGTTCCCTGTCGACCTTAATAGATGTTTTGTAGTAATTGCTACAATTTATCCGTACATATTTATAATGTGTGTTATTAGCGTATATTTGTACTGTTGGGTAAAAAAACGTACGTGATAAGAAATTGAAAGTCGATGAGATACAAACACAAAGTTATGGATGCATCTTGCTTGGGAAATATGAACATAAAAAATAATAGCACATTCTTTATCAGCATGTGTATATTTTATTCATTAATATCAAATTGCTTTATTTTCATAGTATAACAGACAATCTTATGTAATATACATTTGTAATATCAATAAGAATATATGAAAGTTGAAATTGATTACTTAGTGTACATGTACATAGTTCATACACCGCGTCAACGAAAATTCATGGAAATATTGGGGTACTCCCAACAAAATGAACAGGATTAAGCAGGTTGAAAAACTAATAAATTAATTAAGAGTTGCGCCTAGCTTTTTGAGGAAAAGAAAATTCTCTTTTGTGTTGTGTATTCTGAAAGAACACAAGAAAGTTGGATTACATTCATGCAGTGTAAAATGAGACATGACATATGAATAGAAAATTAGGAAGAAAGGGATGGAACCATCACATAGTAATAACCTGGCCATGTAGATTTTGCCAAGCAAGCAGTAGCACAGTCATCGTCAATCATAGGTTCATTGACATAAATGGCAATAATAATGAAAGAGAGTTGGCGAGTTCAATTAATCCTCAAAGGCAATTCCCTTTCCACTAATCACCATTGATTAGCCGTCTTCGGTAGTCTAATTAATGGTTCAAAATTAGAGAGAGAGGGAGAGAGAAGCATAGTGAGAGAGAGGTGGTTGTAGCCATGCAATGCCATCACTGTTTTAACTGAGCGATTTACTATTTCTAATAACTCAAATAACCTTGCGTTCTTAATTTGGTAATAGACAACCGACGTGTGGGGGTTTTAATGAGTAAATATGCGAAAGTTTAGCAATAAGTTGTTTGGAACTACTTTAATTATTATTAGCCTAGCCATTTGTCCTTTCCATGTGTTTACTAACAGTAATGCAGTATAAACTATTGTGGCAGCCTTCCAAATATGTGATGGGTCATGTGGTTAAATGTATCAAAACAAAAAATCCAATTACTCAATTGGGTCAAAAATTATTAATTTTGTATGAAAATAAGAAGACATTGCTATTTGTTTAATTAATTGCATATTTTCGTCATAGTAATAATAATGGCAAAAATGACAAACTATTATTAAGTCTTGTATTTTTTTCTTGGTTTTTCTTCCATCCATGTTCTGTTCCAGAAGGTATTCTCCCGCCTAGACTACCTGGTCCACCTGTCCGTTGTCAATTAAGGAAACACAAGCCCAATCGGAAACCTCGCACACCATTCACTACTCAACAGTTACTCGCACTTGAAAAGAAGTTCAGAGAAAAACAGTATTTGTCTATTGCAGAGCGTGCCGAATTTTCTTCTTCGCTGAACCTTACAGAAACACAGGTATGCACTTTTACTCTTATGTCTTTTATTTCTATATATCATATTAATATGCATATACAACTTGCTCGAGAGTGAACAAATACGCTCCACTTAAGAGAACAGATATGAAAATGATATGTCAGTAATAAATACACACGCACATCTGCGCTGTGTGTTATATTGAAACATAAAGTGAGGCTCGTTCCATTCCCAAGTTGTTATTCCAACTTTTGTAATCGGGACGTCCTACTGTACTCCTCCCGTTAAAAATATATATTTTTGAAGCAATGGCCGGTCTCACGCAGTCCTGTTTACTTGTCCAAGGTGGGATTATTAGTAAAACAGTGAGTAGGAATGAATTTAATTTCCTTCGTGTTGTGCTCCTTAATTGAGTTTTTGTCGCTTTCCAGCACTTACAACTAAGCATTTACATACATATTTATCTGACTTTGGAGAGAGTACACAAATAACAAACAAACAGTTTTTGAATTTCTTTTTGATTGTGAGTCAGCAACAGCAGCGGAACTATGTATATAGTTTTGGCAGCATAGAAGTCTCCTAGTCCTAGTCAACTTGTAGTTCCGTTCCTTGGCGTAATTTTCTCTTTTGCTACACTTAAACAAACTACACTCCATTATATGCAGTAAAACCGTTACAAACGAGGCGAAAATATTCATGGAAAATAAAAAGGAAACTTAGGTTAACGTTAATGGAACTTACTGTATGATTTCACGCAATTAAAATCATGCAAATGTATGCATGCTTATTTTTTAAATTTTGGCATTAAACCAATAAAAATGTAATAACTAAAATAAAATTTTAAGGTATAAATGTGAGATGTATTTTAAACAGTAGTAATAAAACTAAACAAGCTCTGTATTTTGTTGTATGGTTTAAAACTATAAACTGATGATAGTACATTTACTACTTCCAAGCGATGGTCATACGTACCTATTAAATGAAATGCAGAGACCAAAATTTTATTCTTCTCACAAGTACAGTAAAACGTTTTGGTGCTCAAATATCTTGACGAATGACTTTTCTGCGAAGAATGTTAATCAATTTTTTAAATGAATCGTTTTTTTTTGCCAGAGACCATTTTTTATATTGGTCTTGATGAAGAAAGCATCTGGCATTGTGCTTGGTATTAATTACTGGTAAAACTGAAAAATACATTTTTGCGTGATTTTTTGGTAGAGAAGTCAAACGGAATAGATTTTACAATTAAGTAATTTTGTGCTCAGTTTAATAGGAGCTACCATAATATGAGTGCTCCATTCCGACTAGCTATCATTCAGGAGAAAAAAGCAGGTTCTTGTTTCGGCAAGTAGCTTTGATATTATTATTATGATGATGGTTATTATTATATTATGTCGTCCCTGGCTCCTGGACTGGGCTGATTGACTGGCAGTGTGCACACGTAACATTTAGGTTGGTAATAATCCAGCAAAAGGTGGACTCCCTACGGGCAAAGTTAATGCATGATTTCATTTTTATGATTCCTTTTCCTTTGAAATGAAAACTACAATAATCAAACAGAATTTTCATAGATTAAGCAAGAGAAGCTAATTAATGGATCATTTTTATCTGACAATAAGTATATACATCGTACTAACAAATAAAAAATCAACAAGATAAATTATTTTTCAAACTAGATATAATTTGTAGACGGAGGACGGAGAATTCGGCTAGTTTGTGAATTCGACGAAACCTAAATTATTTCGTATAGCCTTTTGTAAAATTTGTCAGATTTTAATTTTGACTAAATGGCAAATTTTAAAAACTGCAAATGCTGCAAGCTGAGAGAATAAATTTGTTGAACATAAGCTGACGTTGATGACACAAGCCACAAGCAGGAGGTTAATAGACAACGCACGAAGTCATTGATGCTCATTTCGATTTTTGCTCATTGATCATGAACAACGTTTCGAGTTGCCGAGTATGTCGTGTACTTTTCTATCAACTTGAAATAAAGTTGTTAAATTGACTTCTAACCAGAACTTAGAAATACCTCAAAACATTTCCTTTCCATTAGTGTAACAAGGTGTTTTAAAGGTAAAGGTTCTTTTCCTCCCAAGACCAAAGGCTGTGCTCGCTGCCTAACCCTTTATAATCAAGAAAAGAAGCCCTTCGACCAAGAAATCAAGAATGTGCAAGTATGTTTGTTAGAAGGACATCATGCTGGTGACACTTTTTAGCTATTACTACAATGGCTGGATTATTTTCCTTTCAATACTTGACCAAACAAGTAGCCAAACCAGCATTTTACTTTTTTACTTGAAAACAATACCGAGTTTCAAAAGGAGAAACTTGAATGGACTGGGGGTAATCGAGATAATCGAACAATTTTTCATTGTATATTACCCATGGCATTGTTAACTAACTTTTCTTTCATGCAAATTTGTTACAAGTTTTCCTTACAACACACTGTTATTTACTTGAATAGTAAGGGTTAATCTACGGAGATAAAAAAATATTGTGTTTTATTTTATGTAAGTGTAAAACGAAAAGACGTGAGTGTCCAATTATGTTGACAGTTGTTGAATAATGATGTGTAATATTTTTGTTAGCTCCTTATCCCGAAACAAGCATGTCTGCGTGAATCTTTTGATGGCATTATCAGATACAACGGGTCAACACCACACATCCTTGATTAAAAATAGGTATACTTGAATACAACTGATCACAAGTGTCTCTTCATCCTTCTTAACGTGCTTATGTTAATGCACTTATGCTACACGTCACTTCTCCGCTTCACAGGTCAATGTGGTTCCTTTTTGTTGTCTTAATTCTAAGCAGGATAAAAAGGATGAGTAAAATAAGATAAACAGAAAAATGTGCAACTAAATAAAAATTCCACAGGAGGGACGCCAAGTAGAGTTATAATAGAAATGGTTCCATAACCGAAACTTTTTATTATATTAAATATATCCATACAATGTTTTATATTTTTTGCTGATTAGAATCAAACCATTCTATTCATGAGGAGCCTAGCAACTAGTGATATTATTAAATCACCTTATTTTTTATTATTTTAGTGCGATATCAAAATAGTATCAAGAGTTGAAATGATTGCAGGTAATCCCGCGCCTGAACAACCCACGCCAGGGTGGGAAATCCCAAGCCCGAGAAGTGGCAAGCCTAGAC
>JAQFXM010000220.1:0-61350 GCA_034693345.1 Entomobrya multifasciata
AACAGCATTATCTTGTGATTCGAGAGAATCTTCTGATTTTTCATAGTTTTTGTTTTGAGTAGTTTTGTGCATTTGAAAGCATATTTCTAATCTCCTCTTGTCGTCTACATTTCAGCAGATAGGAAGACTTGGGAGGAGACAAATAGTTTGGTTTTCCAGTACACCAAAGCTTATCATAAAACCTGACGCGATCTTGAAAAGCTTGGTTACTGGTTTATTCAAATATTCCGTCTTCCTGTGGACCACTAGTCTTAAATTGCCCGTTTCTCATGTTCTATTAAAAGGTCCTTGCATGTCAACCATAAACCATCAACTTTGACCTCCCATCAAAGTTAAGAAAGTTATCAGTATTACCTGTATAATCTTCATTTGGGGTGAAGTGAGACTCATTGTTTTCCTCATATTTGTCCGTTACAAAACCCTTTCTGTATGAAAAAGCAGACATAAAACATGAAAGATCCGTGGGTACGCTAAGCTGGTCTTAAAGTTTTGGCTCCTTTCCACAAACCCCTGCCTATATGAGAGTAAAAGCAGCTGAATTAAATGCAGCAACAAAAAACAGTCACATAACATATCTCTTGCCACTCAACAGCATATTATAGCGATCTCATGTAGTGAAACAGGTTTATCACCTTGTACCGAATTTCTGTTTAAAATAATTTAATTGTGTTTATATTTATATTTAATTACACAATTTACTGAGTGCCTGGGCTAGGAAGCCACAATGGTAAAAGCGACCAAGGCAAAAATCAGCGATAAGGTAACTTAAATTACCTATAAAAATAACAACGCTTATTTTATTCCTGTAACGAAAAACTTTATTGGGAAAATATTTTATCTGTTGGTCTGTTGTTGTCTCGTTTGGTGAGCGTGTGTATTTTGTGTACATCTATATATATACCTTGTGTGTTGGTTTCTATCTACAAATAAATGCACAAGCGTTATCCCTCCGTTTTTCTCATACATCAGTGTTCCAGCAGGTTGTGGTTTGGGAAAAAGAGGGAAAACGGAAGGAATAAGAGTACATATAGTATATTTACACTTTCATGTAATGTGAATGTTAAGAAAAACTAATCTCTTGCGTCAAGTTCAATGATATGTTGACAGTTAAGTTATGATTATATGGATTATGGATAACATTAAATGTGTTTTGACACATATGCAAGATGTAATGAAACACCATATCATGTTATCTGAAAACATTTATTATCGTAACTTGCATACTCTCAGTATAATGACAGCAATAAAAAAAGGATTAGAGGATGTTTATTATTGACGCTTTGAGATATTGATGATGTTAAAGTAAAACTGAAAAATCCTAAACCTAGACAAAATTGAACAATGTTATGGAATAATGAAAGAGAATGCTAAATGCATTCTAGGAATTGTATGTACCATTTTACAAAAATATGCCATAAATTATACACCAACATTTATTCATTTTCCCTTTAAAGTTCATTGTACATCAGCCTATCATTAATTTTTATGTGATTTTTTATGGGCTTATTTTTGCATAACACATTTAAAGAGTAAAATTGTTATCTATTTATGTAGACACTTGACGTGCTGCAGAAAACGAAGAGAGCACCAAGTTCGGGAGCTAGCTCCTCCAAACAAAATGAAGATCGCAACCAAAGAGCCTCAAGATCAAGGTCTCGATCCATGTCGAGAACGCCTGCTAGAGTAAGCGAATATGAATTTGAGACCTGCAAGATTTCATAGATTAATATTCATGAAATTTTTGGATCTGGGTTTATATGTATTTAAATTGTGGAATTATTTCTCATTTGCAGGCTCCTCCAAAGACGAAGAAAGCCCCAAAGAAGTCGAGTAAAACCACTGACTCTGACTCTAAGCCTTCTTCTTCTCCTTCTAGCAAAGCCAGAGGAAGGCCTTCCACTTCTGGTAAAGGAAAGGGGACCGGAAAAGCTGAAAAGAAAGAACCCAAACCAAAAGCTCCCAGGAAGAAAGCCGAGCCAAAAAGAGTAGGAAAGGAGACAGCAGGTATTCATTTAACTATCTAAATGAAGTAATGAAAATTAGAAATTTGCATATCAAGTATAGTCAAATTTATACGCTTACGTTCGTTGTTATCTAAATAGCAACAAAGAAACGTGCAGGCCGTGCAGGGACTCCTAGAAAAGAACGTGCTCGTCAGACACCCACAAGACAAAGCCAGCGTATAAGCAGTATACACAACTCCATTGCCACCAACTCAATTGACACATTGGACTCCCCTCCAAAATCGAGATCCAACCATGTTGACCTCAAAAATGCTGATTCACAGTCCATTTCTTCCAACACGTCGAGAAGAGGCTGGTTCTCAAATTGCGTTATTGTTTAGTAATGCACGCAGCACGAGAAACTTTTTCTCTTTGTTCAACGCAAACATAAAGCAAACACACTTATCATAATAAATATTATACGTATTCTATTTTATGGTTTGCTAAATAAGGTAAGCATAGTTTAATTGCTGGCATTTAGGAATCGTAAATTGTATTTACACTCAACGGAGATAACTTATTCTTAGGGAATTAGTACTTCATTGTAAGTTTTCTCCATTGTTGTAAAAACTACGTTCTTTAGTATCGGTAATACTTTCTTTCATTTCATAAATTAACTTTTGATGTAAATACTTTTTTCATAAATTGATGTACATACAAACAATTAGCTTTTAATATTTCTTAATGATTTTTTTCAATTTTTATTTAGACTACAAAATCATAGTGAAAAGTGTTTTGAGAATTATGTGCAAGTTAAATATTGAACGAAATGGAACTGCATGTTTGTCACTTATCCTTACATCATGTTTGCATAGCTTTATAATAACGTGCAATGGTTTATAGTGTAACAACGCTACTACAACTGTAGCTTGTGGTCTCATTTGTAAAATGTTGTACAGGAGAGGTAATAGTTATTATTATGTTATTAGAGAAACTTTGCTTTCACCTGCACTTCTTGAAATAGGAAAGCCTTATTCACACCAAATGTCCTTCATACATGAAATCTCTGTTTTTATTGTTTTAAACTTAATTTTAAAATGTGTAGATGAAGCTAACTTGAAATTTTAATAGTTGTATTAGTTAGGATTACGATGATATATATGCCCCGAATTGTGTATACTGTTCACTAGTTTTAGTACTTGTGAGTAACTTAACGCGTGTATATTTAAAAATTCAGTTTCATGTTCAAAGAAAAAGAGTTTATAGCATTTTATGATACGATAAAGAATTTAAGAAATTTTACGCTGTCGAATATTGCAGTAGACAACTGCATATTGTGTAAAAATTCTCAGAAATGTAACAACTTAAGTCTCTCTTTCGAAAAAAATCACACTCAAGTACAAAAAAGGGTGAATGCCGTGATCAGTACTTTTATGATACATTTATGAAACGGAGAAAAAAGGAACCATACTATACAATAATAGTAAGAAAATTAAATTATCTTACTATAATAGCAATAGAATAAAGTTAGATTACAAAATGCACACGCACTTTTGCACATAACTTTGAAGAATATAATTGATGTGAGCGTTTCCTGTTGTGAAAATTTGTTAATTGGTTGGATTTTAACGGTGTTTTTTAACATTTTTATTTGTTATGATCAATACTTCAAAAAATTAGCAATAACGAATTCGGATTTATAGCGTTTCCTTCTTAACACACCGTTTTGTTTTAGGCACATCAATGTGAAATATGAATGAAGAAATGTTTTCTGTAGTGTGTATTTAATTGCCCAATTTATCCCGAAATGCTCAAGTTTAAATGCTTTCATTATGATAGATAAATGATAATTTCTCATTCGTGTTTAACCATGGCAAAAATGTCATATTTAGTTATGTAGCTAATGAGATTATACGAAGTATGTGTACTATTTTATCTTTCAGCAGCGGTCTCAGAAGATGTCAACTATTTTATAGATGGGTTGTAATGGTTTGAATTAATTATACATAAATTCACCTTTTAGCGAATGTTGAATGTCAAACTGTTCAGTTTACATGTACAAATTTTATTTGAGTTGTGTGTTTTAAAGACGTTGACGTTTTACTATGCCGTTGAATTTTAATGTATATACATAGATAGGTACATATACTTAGAATTTTAACTACTTTTGATTTTGTAGCGTCATTATATCTGCATTTTGTATTACCAAAGTATCCACAAACAGATCGTTTTTTAAATTGTTTAGAAGACGAGTAGTCCTACCTATGCAACAAGAGATCAGAACGTTTCCTATTAAAATATATTTAACATATAGCGTTTTATGAATTCCATTCCCTAAAATATTAGCAAGTGATTCAAATAGAGTTAGAGAACAGAATTTCCCTTTAAAGTATTTTGCGTAACAACATTTACGTCGTTCGTATTTCCTTAATTTTTCTCTAAGTTCAAGTCAAAAATGTGTTTGCTTTGGTTTTTATCAAGTATTTAAGATTTCAGTAATGACTATGAAATAATGAAATATCGAATCTTTTCAAATTCTATTATACTAGCTAAGGGTTTTCTATTTATCGTTACTACTGATATTCACTTATTTGGTTTTTGAATAGTTTAGGATTTTGTAGTGAAAATAATTATATAGATATGTAGTATTTATTTTTTAGAATATCATAATATCTTAGATGAATACGTTCATTATTGTGTAACGTTTGTTGACAGAATTTTATTTGACATATATATAATCATGATTATATAGTATATTCTACTGTAACGTTATATTATTGTACCAATAATAAAGAACATTTAATAAAAAAGATCGTACAAAATTACAATGTTTACTATTTATTACAGATATTTTATTATTTTAGGAACATGGATGATTCAATATATTAGGCAAAGGATTCACCGTTGCACTGTTAGCGAAATATAAGGAGTTTAAAAGCATATTCTTGTAATACACAAAGTATTTTTTAATAAAGTAGCGCATGTCTTCAATATTTAAATATCTGATTCCTATAATTTCACTCTGGTTGGAATGATAAGTTACCCCTGTTATGGTATTACTATCAATAGCTATTTGCTCATACATAGTTTGATTAAACATTTTAAAGTGCACGTATGCTTTTGTCAGATTAGTCCATCTTAGAATTACATTAAGATTTCTGTAACGTACTTATCAAGTCATGAACTAAAAACCAAAAGATTACTCCCAAAAATCCGGTCACCATTCAAAAACTACTCGATACTCGACAATGTTATGCTTTATCGAAATACATCATAATAATTACTGCTGATTTTGATTTAGCGCTTATATGCAAAAAAATGATTTAATTTCAAAATTTCAATACATATTTGGTTCACTGCAATAAAGGTGGCACCATTTTCATGAACTTCCTAATGTTTATAAATAATAAATTTTACAACCATTCTGACTTTAAAAGCAAGAAGTATTCGATCGTAAAACAGCATAAAATTTGAATATATGAATATGACGTATGATCTACATCATATCATCTGATGCAGATGCAAAAAGACATAAAGTGTTATTGCTTGTTAGAATGATGAGATTATATAGCACCGTAATAACATTAAGATGACACACAAACTCGAATTATGATCATGCAGTCAGTACACATGTTAACTTACTTCCACCGGCACAGATTGACCATTCAACTGCTACTGCTCTTCTCATTTCATACATTTACAGCCGACGTGATTCAAAGAAAAATGAGATCATTTCAATTTAATAAAACGCAATAATAATGCATTTTATATGCTAAAATCTAGTAAGACAAAGAACGTGATAAATCGTACATCTCTGCTTTGATTAAACTATCCGAGCACAATATTTTAATTTTGAAGCCAAACATCATTTCGTTTCGGCAGGTATTGAAGGTACAAGTTTATAGCATTGTGTTTAAGTATGTTTTGTCGGTTAGTCTGCTGCATACTTGCCAGGTAGTTATTTCGATAAAAACTCCAATGTACATGTTTACAAAGATCGTGTTCTTATATTTAATGTTTGTAATATAATAAGGTAGTAGTAATACGAAAAATAGAAGGTTAAATAGAAAAACTATACTATTTTTGACAGATAAGTTATAGTGTTGCATATAGCCCCGAATGCCATGAGGATGACAGCAATCATGAAATCTGGAAAAAGTTAAAGGTCGGCTGGTGAGAACGTTGTCAAGTTGTACAAAAGTAATACAAAAGTGAAATTCGAGATGAGAGTTTCCTAAGAAACAAACGATTTTAATCCAAATTTTAACAATCGCCTGGCTACCGATTGTGGTACTTTAAAACTAATTTCTAGAAAATAATTTGATTGGTTAACTAAGCAGCACATTTATTTGAAATTTAATGTCAGAATCTACAAGAAGCATCCATTAATTAGGTCCTTCCTCGATAAACCGTCAATTGTTTCATGAAATGATTGGTCTTGTTTGCATTAGTTTTGAACAACAAATATTTTAACTTGACAACCCGACACAGGAATCCATAAGAATAAGGATATCGTAAACAATGTTATCCTCGTATGCTCAATTGAGCTCCATTTAAATACATGGAGTTCGTCTTCATAACAACTTGGTTAGCAACCTGCTCCCATTTAAAAAGCATTGAATTTTGTCGTTAGAAACAATTTCGCCTTCCCCAAAATTGCATATATTTTTAAATATTTTACATAGCGTTACGTATTCCTTGTCTATGAATTATTCCTGACCCGACAGTAGTCATATAGTTTCAGTTGCGACTTTACACATGTTTGAATGCGTGATAAAATTTTTTGCATTAGTTTTGCTAGTTGCCGCAGCCGCCGACTTATATCACAGACGACAGATGCCATTTAGCTTTTCAACTAATGGCATAATTAAATTAAATTTTATGTCTTATGATCGCCGCTTCATATCACGATAAAAAAAGTGCGTAAGTATTTACATAGCAGGTCTTAATACATATGAAATGGTTTTAGTTGCTTTCGTTATTAAATTAATTTAAAAGGAGACCCATTCTTGCATGAGACTGCAATTCATTCAGTCATGCATTCATGGTATGGTAATATCAAATCCAAGTGGGCCAAACTCCCTGGTTCTGATTCTGCAACAATTACGAAGTATATGAAGTTTTCATCTCTCGATTCTATTGCACCATGTAAAACCAAACCAAGTTTTATCAACACGACATTTCAATTTTGACGGTATATCATACACTTTAATTTAAGATAAACCGGTAAGCTTTTAACTAAACTTATGCGAAAGAAACACAACAATCAACATCTTCATAGGATTAACAGAAGCAACATCAAGAATACATCAACTGAAACAGGATTTGGTTAATATTTGTCAACTGTTGTCCTCATCTCAAACAGATAGTTGTACGTTGTACATCGAATGCAACAATAGTAATTTGGACACTACGCTAATGTTAGTTCGGCCAGTATCATTAAAGGGTAAACTTTATACTTGGTGGCAGACAACGCTGAAAACGTTGTTGATTGAGTATTCATTTCAGTCAGACCAAGTTTAGGATCGTGCAATCATTTTGGCATAACAGTAGCTATGATGAAGTAATTCCAAAGTTGCATTAATTTTATTATATACATTGTATTCATCTCTTTGTAACAAGTAAGTGTAACTGTTACAATAGGTAAATGTAAACATGATAAAATACGCTAAAAAGCTTCAGTATTTTTTTTACATAAAGTTACATGTAACTGCAAAAAAAACCTAAGCCGCAACGTAACACAATAGGGGTATAATAAATATCATAAAAAATAATCCACACTAATACAATATAATAGTAATATAATCTATGGGATATGATCAGTACATGAAGAAATGAATAAACAAACAGGTGTAAAATTTACAGTATGAAAAAAATAAAATTTAGTGGTCAGTGGTCATATAGGTCAACAATCAACATACATCTAAAAGCTTTGCTATATTTTTTAAGCTTTCACACGCAGTAAAACGTTCTCATCAACCTGGTTCTACGCAGCACACATGCAAAAATGCTGAAACTCATCATCATCTTATTTATATGCATTGTCATTAAATTACCTGGTTGAGTTAACTAATTTTAGTTTCCGTTTATTTTGTTAAGTCATTTATCAATGCATCCACACATACATACAACGTACATAACATTCAAAAGACCTACTATCACTTGCCAAAATATAAGTCACACTTGTTAAATGTAATTTATTTTTGACTTGAACACAAATAAAACTGAAACCAAGCTATTACACAGAAGTTTTCACACGATGGTTAAAATTTCAGTTTACTTCTCTCTCTCTCTTTATTTTCATGCTTGCATCAAAATCTCATTTTCGAAATCGATATTAAAATAAGTCTCAGTATTAAAAAGAAAACCATGCAGTAATGTAATGACGATGGTCCTAAAAGTGGTTTCTTTACGCATTGATTTCTTTCTATACCTGTATAACGTGTTTAATATGTAGTAAGAAAAGTGTAATGGTTGGTGGTCATTTTTGTGCATTGGTCAAAACGAAATTTTATTAGCCTTGTCTCGTAAAATACCAGCATTTACACATGTGAAGATTTGTTTTCTCTATTTTTTTACTCGTTTCATGATCATGATAATTGTTTACCCATATTAACAACTAACATTAAAGCAGAAAGAAAACAAGGCACGAATTTAGGTACTGTGATATAAGCAATCTAGTGTAGAAAAAATAATTTGCAGTACATCCGTTTTGCTTTCAGTTTGAATTGAATCAGGTAGTAATCTGTCGACCATGCATCACATCACCGTCATTGTCGTCGACTAACCGTGACGGTTTTTCTGAGTCAAACAAGAGAGTTAAATAGTTAATTACTTAAATACAAGCTTGCTTACTTGCTACGATAAGCATGGCAAATAAAAGGGGAAAAGTATGAAAGCGACGATGATTGAATGAATGAGCGATTTGAATTTTATGACAGTGACAGTAGTAACTTAAATAAATTCAGTGTACATGGTCATCACATCATCATCATTACAAAAGGTAAAAGATTGTTAAACAGGCCCAATACACACACTAACCAGCATAGAACACTGTAAAAACAGGCCAATAATTGTGGTAGTCGTGTAACGTGTAATCGTAAAATAGTAAATAAAACCACGTTACTACAAAATAAAATGTAATACCGGTTAGGTTGGATTGACTTTGAAAAGAAAAATCCACAATATTACACGCATTAATTCTTTCAGTCAGTCAAGGATTTTTTTCACAACAAGCCAAGCCAGGCCACAAAAAGTTAGTGTAGTAGATCAAAAAAAGTGAAGTAAAACGTTTTGTATGATATGATATTGATGATAATGATTATTATGATGTATACATCGATTTTGTTAAAACTAGCTTTTATTACCATCATCACCACAACGTAAAAAGTCGAACCAGGCACAGGCACTGGTAGTAAAAAAGAAAAAATTAAAAATCTTATTTCTTTCAGCTTCTGCAACAGACTTTTTTGTGAGATCCGCAATGCATACCTAGTTTGAGTTTTACAATGCCGTTTTGAAGTAGTACAAATGCATGATTACAATTACCTATAATTACAATCAGCTACACACAAGTTACTGCAATAAAATTATCCACTAAACTGTTATAAAAAAATAGAATTGATGTTTTTTGGAATATTCGCATTCGCACATACGTAATCATAATCATGCTTTTGAAGTATATTTTATGTACATACATGAGTAAAAATATTTCACATGTTCGTAAGAATTAACAGCTATTTTTTTACATATCCCACATTACTAAAAAGCACACATAAATAGACAAAAACAATATAACCCGCAATAAAGAAGAAAACCTCATAACTCATTCCATCCCTTGTCATCATCATCATCATCACTTTTGCATGTGTCTTGCATATATTATTTTTATGATATTTTTGCATACTTAACGTTTTGCTGAGAAATTAAAGTTGAATTGAAGTTTACAGGTAAGCAAGCTGTGGCTGCCAAAATTGAAAATAAAAATGGTACCGGTAAAGGTTGGTTATGGTTGTAATTATTGAGTGCCAGCTTATACTGGTAAGTACTTTCTGTTAACAGATGTGTACCGGGGAATAAGATCTGCTTGAGTGTATATTCGCAAATATTTAAATTGTGTATTATAATGATGTTCAAATTGCAAAAAGTTTTTTCTCTATGCCAAAATGTAAATAAGGTGGAGCTTCAAACTGGCACTTTACCGATACAGGTTAAACTGTCTAGTTTTTTCAATTGCAATTTTTATTAAAATTCTACCCTTATACGGATTTCAATTATAGTTTTCCGCAAATAAATACGCATGCATGTTAATAAGTTGTGTGTGAATGTAATAATGACCGATTAATAGTCATGCCGAAAAAGTTTACGATGCGAAATGTTGAGCCGTTAACTCTTTCTAATGAATACAAAAATTTGCTCATTTAAATGTATGCCACTTGACATTAACAGGTTATTAAGTTGGATTTCAAGTTCTGAAAGAGTTATTTTAAGAAAGACTGAGGAATTTCACATAGATCTCATGGTCAAACATTAGTGATTGTAAAACGAAGCAAGCGTACAATTTCAAACTTCAAAGTGTAATTTAAAAATCTCACATACTATTGTTTTCGCATAAACATAAATACGATATGTAGATAAATGATCATAAAATTTAGAAAAGATCCGTAAATAAACCGTTAAAGAAAAATTCCAAGGTTAAGTCATTAGCGGTGCGGTGTGGGGGGAGGCGTTTGCACTGGGTTTTATATGCAAAAAGAGGAAGAGATTACCAGTCTTCAAAAAATAATTACTTCCTATAATAAAATGGTTTTCAGTTTACAACGAGCAAATTTTTATTTCGAAATCCCAGTTAGATTTTAATTACTGCTGTGTGGGACCCATAAAATAGCGTTTATTTATTTACATCGCATTATTTCCTGCATAATGATTTAGTACTACCTTTAAAAGTAACATTCTTTTGTTAGCTTTAGAAACGATCTCTCTCCGTCTCTTTTCTCTTATGGTTATGTTTTTGTGAGCGCTACAAGAGTTGTCATTTCTTTTCGTGTGGCTTCAGGGAAATCATATCATTAAAATTGAATGACGCTGCATGAAATAAATATTTTTTCGTACATGCATACCTACATGCATGTTTTTATTATTATTGTTGTGCCGTGGTTGTATTTTTTGCCACTCTCTAGCACAGCGCATGGCAATAAAACTGACTCAATGACTGTTTACTACTGACTTACTTTTCCCTTTAATTTTTGTGTCATTTCACGAACGACGATGATAATGACGACGGTGTGGTGTGCTCACGGCAAATGAAAAAGTTTTTATAGAGATCTCACCGATTTACTACTTACATTCACCTCGCCCTTCTCTCTTTTTCATGTCTGCTCTCCCATTGTTGTTAAAATGTAAGATGAGATGATAATGCTAAAAATTTACCCGTCTACAAGCACTATTCAAAATTTATCGTTGTACCCGTAGGAAATTTGCCATTTACAGTAGAGTAAGAAGAAAATTTTGTTGCGACTTGCGACGACCCTCATGTACTCGATGAACATATTCTTCTTTTTTTGGTGATATATACGCACAATAAGCAGGTGAGATTTGTTGCATGTGTGTGGTGGCGGTGCATGTCTAATATGATGTGATTGCTGTTTAGTGTGTCATTCGGCATAAAACGAATTACTTTTTTTCAAAAGTTAGTGCACTCAACTCTTCCTAAACATTCATTCATACATATACCTATTTCTGCTTAGCACGCATAAATAGTAAAGGCATCTGAACACCTCGCATGAATATTTTAAAAATAAAATGCGTAAAAACTAGGCATGTCACAGTTTTGGCATTTGAACATGTGCGTGTCAATAACTTTTTAAAGCGTTCTCGTATATTTGTGAAAACCTGCACATTACTTTTACAACAAAGTAAATCGACAAATATACACATTTACACTTACGGGTTGATGTTAAGTCGCTTTCGGCATTTGTCTGAGTTTTTTCCTGTATAATAGAACAGTTGAATTTATCTTTTTATGCACTGTCTTCAATTTGTAAAAAAATCATCGTAACCTGCATGCATGCATTATATACATAAATACATGAATTTTTTTCGAAGTGTCCATATGTCAATAAACGAAACATTGTATGTAGCAATTTTTAAAATGTGCCATGATGATTGCACACCAATAATGAAGCATTATTATTAGCCTCTGCGGGTTGTATTTATATGTTTGTTTTTTAATGTATGTGTTGTCGTTGTTGTTTGAAATGATTCAATGAAAGTATGAAAAGAATTTTGAAGAGATCCTTTGTTCTCTGAACATTTATCATTCATTGTTATTACTTTGTTATAAAAGCAAGCAACCATGTTTGTTTCGCAGATTCCAAGTGGATAAACTGTATTGGCTATTTGTAATGATCAACGTTTATGTGTGTACTACTTCAAGATATTTTACTGAACTAAAAATTCATGTACATTCAAACTGTCAGTTTGCTAAATTTGATTCTTCACTACACCTATTCTTGTGTATGTGGCTCTACGGTGGCCTCAAAACCATTATACAACTAATGCATTGTTGAACGCATGCGATTAGCTGAACAAAAAAGTATAATTCATTTTTGGAAAAATATAATCAATAGATTTTCTCTGTTGACGAGTGAACTTTGGGACAGAGATTGGCGGTCGGGTGTTGCATGATTCATGACACAATATACATTGTATATTGTTGAATGTCTATGATTTTGTGTATAGGCAGATATTTATGTATGTAAATTTGCACACTTAGCTGATGTCGGCTTTGGGTAAGGCATGTCCCTTTTTGCTGGGCATCAGTAATGGTGTTGAATACATTATACTGAAAAGTTATGTAAGTCATGCATACATGTTAAGAAAACGGCAATTATAATTACTTCTCAGGAGAGAGATACAAACGGGCTGAGAATAAATACTTAAGCTATTGGATATTTTTGATTATTATGTTGGGAGATGAAGAAAGAAAAGAATTACTTGTTAATCTTCTTTCTTCAAGTCAGCATGGTGGTGGTGGTGTTAGTTGGTTGAACGGCAAAATTTTGTGAGCCTTTACCTTAATGTCGTGTGTTACTACAGAAGATATAATATGTCTACCTGCATGTGTGACGAGAATGTTGATGATAATTAATCTTCTAAGATTAAGAGAACCACGGTGGTGCTGGCCTGGCCAGTCCACAATGCATGTTTAAAGAATTTGTTGTTCAGGAAAAAAGTATTCGAATGGATAAATATACTCACCACGCCACAGCATGACAATGTCTTTGCCTTTCGATGAGGACCAGGATAATAAATGTATAAACTGCAATAGCCGAAGCCGAAACGGAGCTAATGTTATCTATGATATAATAATAAACATCGTATGATGATCAACAATGTTTCTCGCAAAGTTTCGGATAATAATACGTTATATTCGGTATAATAATATGTAAAAGCGTAGTAATAGGGGTGTAGCTTTTTATTTTGTGAAACACAACAAGACCTGCAATGTTTACGAAATTTTTCTTTGGAAAACAACCGCAAACTAATGAAAGATGCTATTGCAAACTTTGTTTCCCCATCATGATGAAAAATATGATATGAAGCATCACAATTTTTTTTATGTAAAATATTTGAACAGCCAAAGTAATTAATATTTAAGACATACATACATACAGCGTATAAATAGATGCATTAGGATGTATTTTTAGAATCAACGCATACTGTCATTACATCTTGATGGGTGGTAAAGGTGTGAGTAGAATTAGTAATTTTTCTACTCATCCATACCACAAGAAATGTAAAGATACGTTTTTCAATCAATGGAAGTGGACAATTTTAGATCTGGAGACATTCTTCCGAGGTAGTATCACAATAACTTCAACCTTGTCTTGAAAAATCTATTGGGTTCTTAATATCATAGCTGAGCTGATGTCCTTTAAAAGACTTTTACTTAAAAACATGAGTGTGTTTATGATCCAAGGATCAATAACAACAACAACAAAAAAGGTTTCCGGATGTTCTCAAGACAAATTCAAACAATCATTAGCAAAACCAAGGATAACATACACTATTGCATTTGGATCGGGATCGTATACCAAATTGTTTTTTTAGAAATGTCTTTCCAGCTGTGTTGGGATTATGAGTCTTCATGGAGAACCTCATGATTAGGTACGACGGAAGCATTTTAAACACAACTTGTGTTTGTGTATACATCTTTCTCAAAACGCAAATGGAATAGATTGCCTACTCCATTATTGTAGAGACATGCTCAAACTCATCAGTCATCATCAAAGTATTATTAGAACAGATGAAAAAAGAACTCTTAAAAGTTCCTTCTAGACATATTTCATTTCACCTTGAGGTAATCATAAGCGACATGACTATTGAAGTACGACAACCACAAGGGTGTAATAACAATAAGCTAAAGAATAAGGGGAAAGGAAAGAAACGAAATAAGAAAAGATTTTAAAGAATAAAACTACCATTATCGTCATTATCTGTTGAATTGAGGAACGCTTGCAATTGCAATACATTTTATGTTTGGGTTTATTTCATCGCTGCAATACAAGAAAAATGATATGGGCAGGCATACTGTCTACTTCGGTTATTGTGCTTAACATGTAAGCTTTTTGAAACAGTTCCCCGATACAACCTTCAAAAAATTTAAGAGGAAGTACACAATAAAATGTAAGTACACCAGAAGATTAATGGGATGATGTTTCGTCTTCAGTTCTTCGTTAAGGTGAAAAAAAGATTTTCAGCTCTTTCTTAAAATGATGTTTTCTGGTGTTATTTTCTTGCTTTTCATTCTTCATGCCCCAAAAAGAGGAAGGATGTATAATCTGTAAGTAGACTGGAAGGAATAAGAATGGAGGGGGATGAGTAGCTGTAAAACATATTCGATGCGGTTTTATTTTTTTCTTCCCTGTCTTCTTCAGCCTTGGAGCTATTCGGCTACTGCTTCTGAAGAAGAAAGAGATTTTTGAAGAGAGGAGGAGGAACAAAGAAAAATGAGCGCAGGGCTGGCACAAGACAAATTTTCTATTGACATGCTATATTGTCTTGTTCGTCTTTGTGTGCCTTACACTTGAGCGAAAGAGGTAGAAATGTAGTGAGATTCTAATGATGATGATGCTATTTACGGCCTAACCTTGCCTTCAAGCTAACTTGAAATCAACTTCACCCACTATCACTACACCACCACCACCATAATATTCTTACAAAAATATCTCCACATATAATAACAACTCTTTCTTCTCGGCCAGAAGAGAGATTTTCTTGCACTTGAGTACCAGAGGTTATAACAAGAATATAATATCATCAACCGCCTCCTGTCTTGGTTCAAAAAACGAAAAGCTTCTGCGTGTTCACTTTTCGTGTAAGGCAGGAATAATTTTATGTCAGTAGGAGAAGCGTACAAGGGATACCAAAAAGATGAAGATTTTCTCCTGAAGATACTTTTCGGATTACCAATGGTACTCCTTGGCAGAAACTTATAATTGCTTTAATACTTGTTCTTAACATGAAATATGATTAGATTATTTGGTGGCTCTGGTGAGGCGAGGGTAGAGTAAAAAATCTTTTCTTAGATTTCAACGCGGGGAAATTAACCGAGAAGAATTGGATATGGTATCATAAGGGGAAACTAATGTAAGCATAAGCATAGTATAGTTATTATTGTACATTCTTTTCTTACTTGTCATTCTATTTTTCATTGAGCACATATTAAAGATTCAATTGAGCCAAGAGGTGAGTGAGCGGAAAGCTAATGTTTTTCTTTATCAATGTCATCATGAATGATGTGTTAGGGAATAGTATGAAAACGCATATTTGCATTTACGCACAACAAACTGGTTGTTCACTTTCCTCGGGAATTCTTTAGTTGCTTTAAAAGAATGCTTGAGACAAAAACCCCTTTCACAGACTTTCTTCTTTCTATATAACTTCTATTCTATTTTGAATGCGGGTTATTTTGAATGACTTTTCGAAGAAAAAATAGTTCATGGTACATGGCTCGGCAAATTGCCAGTAGGGGTGAATGGTATAGCAATTATATTTTACCACATTGAATAAAAATATGTAGCGAAATTGTATGTGTGTATAAAGCAACATTCTTCTTACTAATTTCAATAGCAAAAACTTAAATATAACGTATTCAACAAAACAATTGGTATAAAACTAGCAATGGATATAGTTGATTATATCTTTAAAGTTAAAAACCTTTTGTACATATCCGAGAAAATACTTTACTTATCTAACCTCGTTGTAAATAAGAAAGCATTCAAAAAGATCAACAAGTCAACGCATGTTGCGTGAAAATGAACGCCCTTTTTACAATAAAATATGAACTGAAATACTGAATACTCATTGATAAAAATCAGATTATCTGATTACAAAAAGGAGAATATCAATATTTTAAACATTTCGTAGAAAACGTTTTCGTTGAAGTTTAAAAGTTCTGATTTTAAGATACGATAACCTAAAGCCTACACGGAAGATTATCAGAATTATGCACAATAAAATAATGTAGGTGTTTACACATTCATTGCACCTAGATATTTTGGCGCTGCAGCAACAGCAACCGGTACACAAAACATATTTACACTTACTTATTCATTCGTAGCAATTCCATTCACACATTTCAATTCAATAAACTGCCAGATCTTCTGCAAGATATGTTCATAAATGAATGCGGCACACTTACGAAAAAATGACATGCCAAATGAATATTGAGAAGATAAGTTTTTAAACCTCCAAAACCTCATTTCCCGACTTTCAAGTACTGTTTAGGTTTTTATTGCTTTTAAGCGAGTTTTATTTATATATATTTTGCTATGATCAGCCATAAAATATAAGCTGCCTGGTAATAACTAAGCCAAACTCGACCAGGGAGATTTGTAATCTCATCCACACAAACCCACAATCTGACAATAGTGTCAATAGTGTAAAGTCAATAAGATGTCAGTGATGTTTGAATTATAAATTGATAACAAAATGAATACTGAATGCTTTTGCTTATTCACAAAATGTGCTGCACTTCCTCAAGTGCGTGTGCGTGCCTATACATGAGTGTAAGTATTGTGTAAATAGAAAACATAAAAAGGGATGAATTCATTTTCTCTTACTTGCTATTATAGTAGATAGTTAAAGTGAATTTGACTTTTTAAATGTGTGATTGTACATTTGTACTTTTACAGATGAGACATTTTTACACTTATCATTAGATACAAAACTACACACATACACATTAAGATAGTACTGCAGGGGTAAATTGAAAAGAAATGTACAAGAACAATCATCTCTGCAGTTAAAAGACAAGGGGATAATATCAGTACAAGTTAAATACAAAGTAGGTATCCCCTCAAATTTTCAAGAGTATTTAACCAAGACAAGAGCCATCACCCATCATCATCATCGCATCATGCAATATCATTTAAAATCGTTATTATTGTTATTACAGCCACACGGTAAAACTGATTTCAACATTTTTATTGTGCTCTGAGGAGAACTTTTTTATGTAAAGTTTTTGTACTTTCTTCTCATCATCCTCATACCGTGGTGAGTGACGAATCTCTGACAATGACAATTATGTTGGGTTGCATGTAAGTGCATTTTACAAGGCAACATTAAAAATATCCCTTGAACATTATTATTATTATATTACCTTTGGTTATAAATATGTAATGTAATGTAAGTATGTTTTGTAGTTGTTAGTGTTTACCTTGGTCGCTTAAAGATTTTTGTCTAAATTGTAAGGTAAACAGAGAGTACAGAAAGATTGTATGTGTGTCACCGTCACCTAATCTAATACCTAGCTATTTTATATCGTGTTATGATTACTTCACGATACACAGTTGATTACACTTTATAACGATATGATATTATGATGATGATATGAGTCAAATCGTGAATGCGTTTTAATGCATATAGCACAATGACTTTAGTTTACGCACTATATACTACGTATATAAACAGAAAAAGGTTCAAAAACATTCACATGTCATTATCATATATAAGCCATGTTATTTGTCGTTTTTGTGCGATACTCTGAAACTGAACTTAAGGGTAAAAGGGTTAAAGCCAAAAAATATTCTCGATCATTATAATTATCCTCAGGAGCAAGGCAAAACGAGGCAATAATAATAATAATAGCATTCCCGTTGTTTTGTTGCGTCTCTCTTATATATGTTATTTATTACTCTCACGAGTATTACATGTAGACATATAATAACATACCATTTTATTTTCTTCACACTATGTCATTTATGAATATATATGTTTTTCTCGCGCTTAATTCTCTCTCTTGACTTGATGTTCAAAAAAAGACTTTTATTTTGTTTGCCATGTTTGTGTTATTATTCTTTGAACCTAGCTGGGAAGAATATTTGAAAAGATTACATTTTTATAAATAAATGTGTACATAGGTGCGTACATCTCTCTCTGGGAGCATTTCAAGATGATGGGATATTCTGTTAAAACATCTCAAATCTGTCTTTACTCACACCTCACACACTGATCTTATCATAATATCATAAAGTATCATAAACATATAATAGTTGCGCGATTTTTTTACGATTAAAGTATGATGTTGCATTTTATATTCATATTTTGAATTTTTTGGCTGACACTGTAAAGGCTGGATGGATGAAAATGAACCATCCCATCTTTAGCAGGTAAAGTAAAACAGTTTACTAGAAAGAAATACTACCAACTACGCTGCGCTAGAGAATATTTTACTACTTTTTACTATTTCATTACTACTATACGCACACTCTTTCTCTCATATTTTCACGAATCACGATGATGATGACGACGATAATGTTGTCTGTCAAGTCAAGTCAGTCAGTTGAGCAGAAAGCTTTCAGAAATATCATAACATTTTTACCGTATTTTTTCCAAGCCCAAAAAATATCTCATGCTGAGCTCTAGCACACATGTGCAAATGTGCGTTGCGTGAATGCTCTCCAAAAAAATGTTTGACTCTCAACTCGACATATGAATACATTTTATGGATTCCTAATCGTAAAAAAGAGGCAAAGGTGCGTTTTATGAGAAAAATAACGACATAGCTGCTGCTGTTGATAATAATGCGTTCGCCAGCGCGATATCATCATGCTTTTCCTGCCCGGTCGAGCCCGACCCTTCCTTTTGTAATGTTACATGTTAGATTGTTTTGTATGACTCTGTGAGCTCACTTTTTTGTAAATGATGGCAAGTGAGTTTTGCTGTTAGTGTTTATTTTTAAGGTTTACATTTAGTCAGAGGAGGGCTAAAATTATGAAAAGGTGATGCTATATATTTGTTGTGCCAGTATTAAAGATTATGTAGTTTGATGTAAAGGTATGTTGGCATACATGCGCTTTGGTTTGGTAGTATTTATTTATGGCTACAACTGTAATAGCTAAAAAATGGTTAAAAATATATAATTTGAGTCGAGCGGATCTCGGAGCTTTGATGTTGATGTGCTTGCATATATATTTATAACTGATACATATTGTTTACTACACCGTTGGGAATTGTGAATACTTTAACATATATAGTAGTAAAGTTGTAAATAGTAAACTGATACGAAGACTAACAGCGACTCACGAAAAAAATATCAAAAGGAGTAGTGTGAATTTAAGTAAAGTAGGACAAACTCAAACGAGTGTGTGTGTGCGCGCACCTTTACCTTACCTTACTACTTTACTTTAATCGTTATCCGTATATTTTACTTTGCATGCATAATTTTGATGATGATGCTGATGCTTGCAAACAAACCCAGAGATGAATTTTAACAATCACCATCAACGCAGAGATGAATACCATGTGTAAACTTTACAAATGTGTATCATCAAACGAGAGATGTGGTTCTTCTTCTAAACTTATACGAGCAGATCATTCATATAACCCAGTGAATAGCTTTTGCCTTTGCCTTTATGGGTACACATTTAGAAATAAAATTTTACTTGCCTTTCTTATTGTTAGTGTGTATAATCGTGGCTAGAGCTTCTATTCATAAATTCAGATTCAGAGCAATACAAAAGCAAACAGACAAAAGACAGGTAAACCTGTCCACTTTCTCGTTGTTTGTAATAGTACGTAATATTCAATTCATGCAACATTTCACTCAATCCCATATTTTTTCAATAAAAATATATGTTACATTCGTTCTTTTCGTTTGTATTTTTGTGAGACGACAAAATAATGTCGTTACATTCCCCGAAGAGTATACATTGTTATAAAGTTGCTTAAAGTTTCAGAAAAAAGAAACCGTGCAATTGAATCAAGGCATTCTAGAATTTTTTGTGTGTGTGTCACATTGCACATGTACTATACTCCCATATGCATAATAAAAGGCCTTAACCAATAATCATTTTTTGATGATGGTAATAGTATTTTGATACTGTGTGTACGCTAACAATCATATAGAAAGGCAACGTCGCGTCAAACGATATTTTGCTTAGTTGGGTTATATGTGCATTGGGTATTATTGGATTGCACTGGCTGCGACCACGACGATACGATGCCGAAGACGACGACGTTGTTATTGTTGTTGATGATTATGATGCTCTGTATTGTTGGGTGCCGTGATTGCATGCCTTTAGTTTAGTGTATTTTAATGGGCTTTACAGCAGCAGCAGCGTCTCTCGTCTGTCTCATATCTATACAATAAACTTGCCTTGAATGTCTTATGTCTTTTATGCCCGCATATAAACTAGTAGGTAAAGCAATCAAATTGAAGATTGGAGCGTAAAAGAAAAAGCCTTCACATAACTAACATCATATATATATTTTGTGCAATATTATATTTTCTATTTGTTGTTATTCTAAGATTGCCTTAGTTTACGATTATTACAGCGGCGAAGAGAGAGAGAGGCTTAATACGTTTTTCACATCAACATTAGAAAATTTTATAAACCGAATAGGTATACACGCGTAATTTATAAAAGTAGCGAGAGGAATCAAGTGTAGAAATCTGTGCCAGGCAGGTTGTGATTTTCTTCATGCGTGCGTAACGTTGTCCCAAACTTTGAATCTTTTTTTCCATTTTTGAACACAAAATCTCATCCAAGCTTGCTTACAAGACGGACAAAGAAAGTGTCTGGGATTCTTATGTGTACTATGATATTGCTACTTTGTACAGAGCAGAGAGTAATATTTAGCATTCATCCGTGTATGTGTGCGTTTAGAGAACTTAAAAATCAAAAAGCGAACGTGGTTTGACTATTACATGACCAGCCAGATTCACACAGCAAGAAGCCAAGACACAAAACAAATACATTACACATAAAAGGTTGTGTTATATTCAGTCAGCGTGTATGTTGTTGACTACAGCAGGTTTGGAAAAATGGTATTCCTCTGTTGATGATGATGATGATCATGTAATGTAAATGCAACCGCATGAACCAAAGTAAAATAGTAAAAGAGCAAAAGCAGTCAGAAACATAAGCACAGCAACAAAACATCAACATGCAAGAAGTATCATCATCGGGATTCCATCAGTCAGTCAAAGACAGAGAGTGTGAGAGGCAGAGAGAGAAGACTCTTCGTCAACATATAAACAGTGTGTTTTTTTGTGTGAGACGAGATTGAAAGGATTGGATCGGATTATTTTTCATATGCTTTTTTACTTTGCAATTTAATAATGTAGTACACAAGTATATAGTGTTATTACGTATATGATACACACACTGGCTAATATGCACAACACAACCGTGAAGCGAAGAATGCAAACAAAAAAAAATTAACAATAAGTTTGAAAGAATATAATAATACATCTGTGTATAATACCTTCGAACTCACCTGCTCTTTCTGATTGTTAAAAAAGTTGTGTTGTGTGTGCGGTTTGTAAGCAGCAGTATTTTTAATAGAGAAACATACATGTAACTAATTTTCTTATAAGCGCATTTTTATATATTCCTAGCGAAAAAATAACATTCAGTATTTTTCATGCACTTTCAAACAATCACAGTCAAAACACTACAAGGCATATATAGTATGCTGGCTGATATGTATGAAAATCCATTGATTGTTGCAGTTTCATTTTTGTAGTATGCTGATTTTTACGCATAGGAAATTCTGATAGTGTTTCTAATGCAGTTGTTGTAGTATGGATTAGATTTAATACACATTTTAGGGTGTACTGAAAGTTAATGTTGATTATATTTTTAGTGTTGGTGGATGTTTATTGTGCGTGTGTGTGCGATGGGATTTGAAAAAAAATGTAGAGAATGAATAGAAGGAAAGGGGTGTGCAAAAAATATAATAGTGAGTGTGTGTGCACTGGTAAACTGAAAGTGATTGACTGATCATTCTCTTCTGTTTTAAAGGAAAAAACAGACAGGTTAAAAAAAGACTGCTGTGAGAAGATAGCCAAGCCACACACTGAAACAATAATAGATTTTAAAAAATACGATTGTTATTGAGAATGTAATAAAGAAATTGCTCGGAAGATATACATACATAATAAAACATTGGAATAATCTGCGTGGTGGTATTATAACAACCACTCCTTTAAGACCGTTGTAAATTATGAGCGTGTAGTATTAAAACAGTACGCATGAAAATATAATGTAATCTAACTAACTGAAAGAGAATTAAAACAGCGACTGTGTATGTGCCTATGAAGGAGAGTGGGACGTTTTTGTCTATTGTTAAAAAGTTGTGTTCATCATCATCTTTAACTATCGGCCTGGTATATAACTTTTTCTATTTTGTAATTATAAAAAAACATTAATATAAAGTTGTAATGCTACTCATCATAAATCCCAGAGTATACAAATGTAAAAGTATTGAGAAGAAATGAAACTGTGAAATGATTTTTATTATTTGTTTATTATTCATCATAAAGTGAATGTACACAATGCAGTAATATTTGTATGCGTGAACTGTACAGTGCTGTTTTCTACTTTTTTTTGAGTAGCTCACGTTGTAATCAGTGAATCTCGGGCTTATATATTTTTAATGATAATAATCCTTCTCTCTTGTTGTTACAATGTACTGTCAAACCAGTAGTTGTAAGAGAAGTGAATGGCATATTTGAAAACATTTTTTTGGAGATGTTGCACAATAAGCAGAAGACTTTGAAAAAAGGAAATTGTAAGCTCAGAGTAAATTGGTGCCTTTGGAATGGAAAGCTTTTAAAATTTAAACTGTATACGTTTTTACAACAACTCAAATATATCAACAACAAAATTATCGGTTGTAGTTTCCTTTCCGAAAAAGAAGTGTGCAAAAGTTTCTCGTAGAAAAAAAGTATATGAGAAATTGTGGTGCGGTGGTGTTGGTAAATGTTTTTGCACTTGCAAGAGAGAACATGCCATTAAGTTCACGTCGGGTTATTTGAAGACATCTTCCAGGACACCCGTGAACAAAATTTGGAAACATTTTAAAATTGTGAGTTTTTATGCTTTTAAAACGACCATTATTATTCTTGTATGTCTGTCATTTAGTGGGAAGAACCTGTTGATGTACAAACGATCCTCTCCTTGGATTATTCTGGCAAACTTTATGTTTGACAGCTTGAGTCTTTGCCAAAACGGAAGGAAGTAGGCACTTGAAAATTTGAAACAAGCATTCAGTCAGTTAGAATACTTTCATTTTCCATTTCAAGCAAGATAGGGCATGTAGCACTAGCACTTGTGCTAGAAGTCAGTCAGTATAGTCAAAGTAGTCAAGTCATTGAGGAAGTTTGTTATGGTTTTAAGTAAAGAGGGTGTTTGTCGTGGATGCAGTAGTGTGAGTATTGGTGTCAAGTGTGCGTTACGTTAAAATTGTTTTGTTGTGTCAAACAAATCCACAAATTATTATTGCTCTGCCTGCACATACACACGTGTTTCAATGCACATTCCTCCTTGAAATAAAGTAGGCAATTCAATCCACACAGTAGTAATAAAAAATAATGCATACATCAAAGCTCACAATAAAAAACGGACATGAGTAACATCCAAGTAGTGTACCGTCACCAGAGACATAAAAATCAAAAACGGTTAAAACTTAAAACAAAAAAGATTTGCAGTTATGAAATAAAATGGAGAAGAAGGAGCGAGAAAAAGGAGGTGTCAAAAAAGGAAGATAAAAGACGAAGGCGACAACCTTTTCATCCTTAAATAGTAGTACCTAAAATGTAAATGAGTTTGTAATGATGATGGTATCATGGCAGAGTAGTAGTAGTAACAGAGAGAGAGATAGATAAGTAGTAAATTGTAATTATTATTATCAACGATATACAAGGCAATGAAAATGATATGATATGATTATTTGCTATCATATTACCTGAGCTTGATTTGATATGATGATAATCATTTTTACAAATATGGAGTGCATCGACATATTCGACAATTTAAATAATCATTATCATCAGTCCACCTCCAACAAACACCAACGGAGAATTGTTGACCACCATCATTATCAAGATATTGTTTAGCCAGCAAGATAGTTGGTGCAGTGTGCAGTGTGCACATCAAACACACAGATCAAAAAAAGTAAAACCAAAGTTATCTTAGATAGAGTTAAAAAGAATAAGAGAGCGGCTCTGTATTTATATTTATTTTTTTGACAAGCAGAACACGTCTTCAGTTCTGACTTGTCGTTTTCCATTCAAGAAAAATATTTTTATTTATACATCTCATTTCTTATTAATATATGTAAAACTCATACAAATACAAAGTCAGAGTTGAGTATACAAAAACGACAAATTTTTTAACTTCAGGTGCATGTGTCCTCCTGTCCACCTACTTTTTCTGCCTTTTTTGCAAAGTGATTTACCTAAAATAGTCTTTTCCTTGGAGTTGTTACTGTTGTGTTAAAAGGAGTGTACAGTTGTTTCTTGTTGTATTGATAACGTAAAAACATGAACTTTTAGCCAATCTGTCTGGGAAGGTTGATTCGTAAGCGCATGTACAAAATATTGTACAAAAGTCATGTCATCATCATAACATAACGTGTCAGCTAGTGGGAGAGATTGAGAGAGATGGAGATGGCGAGAATGAGATGTGATGCATCAGATTTTTATTATATCAACTTCTTGGTTAGTTACGAATGCACATCATTACCTTATGGCATAACAATAATAATCAAATCATGTAGGATTTTAGTGCGATTATCCACCTCCACCAAAAATGGGAATATTCTCCCAAAATTGGATTCATTTATTTGTTTATCCCTTATTTAGCTAATTAGCTTGTCTACTCCTTTCTTCAAATGAGTTTGTCCACAGTCAAGCCAGCAGCAGACAGAAAAAGGGCGAACGTATATTGTTTTTTTCTTTGTGACAGATTGTTTTTGACTTTAGGTGACCACACGGTATGTATTCAAGATCAAATTTGTATAAAGATGGCAAAGGTCGGGTCAGGTGAAAAAAATAATGGGATTAGTATTAGCTTGAGAAAAAGAGAGACACCCAGTCCAAATAATTATGATTGTGCATTAGATCATCATTTACACAGAGTTTTATGAGTGAAACATTTTGCACATCCATCATCGTCTTCCTTATATTATCATTAATTAACAAGTTTGAACTTGATGGAGGAAGTTGAATATGGTAATTTGCAATTAAATGCTTCTACCTATTTTCACTTCTTTTTTGACAAATAAGAAATCAGAAAAGTAAAGGTGAACAGTTTTTATATGTGTAATAGTAACACAATGGCTGCTGCAACAGTGCTCACACATTCGAAAGGCCATTCTCCGTGTCAAGTTGTTTTCAACTTTCGTTTTTTTATATTTTGTAATAAATAGTCAATCAGGCAAAACTGCTTCGTTTTTCCTCCTTAATGTGGACATTTTGACAAGTGACATGTGACATTTAGAGGAGCAACATTACTAGTTTGTATATTTTACGAGTGGATTTACTGAATGAAGAGCATAAGATGATGGTAGTTATTTACGGCTAATAAGCTATTCTGTTTTGATTCAGTTATGTGATGTGCATAGTCATAAACTTTTAAATAATTTCACTCTATTGCCTTATTATGTCAAATTTATGTCTGAAAAATAAAAAAGTAGAAAATAAACCAAATTAAGTAGCGTATGTATTCTATTAGTGTGCCAAACACCAAATACATTTTTGATAGAGTTAATAGTGCATCATTAAAAAGCGTAAAATTATCGATGATGATGCATGTAAATTCGATTTAAAAAACGTAGAAGAATAAATGTTTTCTGTTACTGTCAAAAAGATAAAAGGAAATATTTACTATTAACCAGTTTCGGTATGTCTGTTCGTCTAATGCCCATGCCCATGCTATAATTTTTAAATCGCTTGATAATGAATACTAAATTTTGCACAGACTCTTTCTACTTTCTTTTATAAAAAATATTTATTCATTAATCTTCCATCATGTTCCCTTCAATTATTAGTCTGATATTTTATTTTACTACTTGAAATGTGATCTGGATCCTTTCCGTTTTTCATTAAATTTATCTTTATCCAATATTTTGAAATTACATCCAATAGTTAAGATATAAAGATTATTTTCAAGGAGTTCGAGTCAAATTGCAAACCTGACAGATTTCCCTGTGACATTTTTTTCAATAAATATTGTGTGCACAGCGAAAAAAATCGAAAACAAGTGCGTGCAGATAGATTCACATTGAATTAATTCTTCAAGTGGCCAAATTCCTTCGCTACTTTATAATTCATCATGATAGCATGAATCAGCGTATACAATCCGAGCAAATCTCAATAATAAAAAATGTAACAACATAAATATACGTAAAGAAGTCAAACAAGATAGTAAACAGAGAAGATGCATTTACTTGCATGGCTCTTGTGTTGTCCCTTCAATGAATATTTAAAACGAACTATGACTATGTGTCTTCATTGCAATTTGTTACATGAATATAGTAGTAGTGATGAAACGATCATAATTGAAAAAAGAAGTCCTCATCATCAGCAAATTTTTTGATGGTACACATTCATCGGCATTTACATCTCAACTTCAACATTACTTGAATCAAAGTGATTTTTATTTGATCTACAAAAAAGAGGAATCTAAAAATCAAGCATCGAGTTGTTTTGTAAGTTTTAAGCTAACTACTAGAAAACTTTTTTTTCAGTAGTTGCACAGTGAAGTAGGCAGTAATATAATTATAGTAAAATATTAGTAAACTATCTGGCAACTGGTTTCCTTTCTGAATTTTTTTATTTCGTTAGCCAACATAATTCTTGTAATCTCTCTCTCTGCCTTCTGCTTGCCTTGCACTACTCTCATTATTCTACTTCAAATTCATTTTAAAAAGATAACTTTTTATTGAAGAGTTAGTTATCATCAAAAGCCAACAATCTTCCGCGATTATTTAGTGTAAACGCTCATGTACATAAGATAGTGATGATGTTGTAGACTGACAACCAGGCAGAGAGAAATACAAATGAACATTACATTAATGATAAAGAATAATGAACGAATAGAAAGATTCAAATTTTTGTTTAAAAAGTCACAACGAAAAGGGTGCAAATGCATCATCACAACAATCACAACACAAATCAAAACCTGACGGGAGCATGTCGGATGGTTGCATGCATCATTATCGTCAGATTTTTTGGTTAGCATCATCATCGGCTTCCTTACATTTGTATACATACCTGTACGTACGCACGTTATTACGATGATGATAAATGATAATAGATTTTAATATCATGTAGTTTTTAAATTAAAATGAACCAAATGATTACATTCAATGTTTCTCCTGGTTCCTTTTTATTAGCGAAATATGCAACTGTGCGTATTAACAGCAATCACGCAACACGAAATTTACTAATAAGAGTGTAAGATACATGGACTTCATAGAATTATCATTACGCGAATCCACATTGCTGCTGTAAATCTTCAGTATATAAACAAAAAACTAAAATGATAGATAAACAATAAATGAAACAAAGTCTTGTAACAATTGACAATCTTTTCATTACAAAATAATTATGACGAGATATGTGAGTGATGCGCTGATCAAAAAGTCAGAAACATGCGCACCGAATAACATCCTAGCAAACACGTAATCAGCAGTGGCAAAATGCTGCGTTGTGATTGCAAATGATCTTATACGCACAACTATTACATATATTCATATAACATACGCACATGTGTATGTTTGTGTGTAGATAGTGAAAAATCAAGTGAAAAATAACGTGACTCTTCACTCACTCCACTACTTCATCTGATCATTATCAACTACAAACTCTCCTAACAAATAGAGACGATCAACAATGCAATACAACAATGGAGTGAACGTTCGCTTCGTAACGAAATTAAATGGCGATGTCCTCCTCTCATTTTTATTCTCCATCCAATCCACCGCACGGCAATTATTGAGATATGTTCCTTTAGTCGAGTTGTGGTTTAGTGACCCTTATTAATATGCATAATATTTTGTGATTGATTATTGTCGCATGTTGCACTCTCATCGTCCTCGTCGTCAACTCTCCGTTTGTTGTTGAAAATGACATATACATTGGGCATTCATGCGCCTTGACTGTTTACCAATACAGTAATAAAAAGGGTTAAAGGTATCCGTGAAGCAGAAGGACTAACCACCACCATGCATCACCACCACCAGTGCTCCTTATAGCAAAATAGCAACCTGTATTTTATATTTTATCAAGCGATTGGCAATTGACATGCACACATAATGTATTGTTTTTGTAATGCGTATCTAACATTTTGTGCATATACAAGCTCAGCTCATTCATGTAGTTTGTGATTTGATGCGATATTGTGTACCTATTCACCTGCGCGAGGTGAAATAATAATAATATGCACACAATATTATGATTGCGTGGCGGTGTTGGTGGTGGTGGCGATGAGGAGAAGATAGATGAAAAAGAAGTTGCCGTTGTTATTTAACTAGCGTCAGCGTCACTCTTCTGTACTCCACAAGAACATTCTAAAAATGAATGGCTCACAGAGATTGTTAGCTGGGGGTTCGTCGATAATGTCGATATGTCTCTGTTCACTGCCAAGTGTTCACTGCATATCATCACAATGCATGTATTGATATACGATTAGACATGAATAGTGGAGAAGAAGGGGTCACACTCATAAAATATATCTTTAAAATTAGAATATTGCTTGTGAGGAGATGAGATGAATGCACGTTTACTTAAAACTATTGTGCCTCGTGGTCGTGGTGAGCATAAAAAATAGTGATCAGAGGAGAGATGCATAATGTCTGTTTGGGTGCATTGCATTGAATGTGGTAATCTCAATACCTTATAGACTCTATAGAAGATCATTATTCACGAAAATTTTAATAATCATAAGATAAAAGGTAGAAAATAGAGAGCTTTATATATTATAGCACAGCGTGGCTAAATAGATAGATTGTATTGATATCACATATATCATATTATTAATCTGAGAAGATATCGTACAATCAGAGTATATTTTATTGGAATGGATAATTCTTATGTTTTGGTGTGTGTTGCAAAAGATGTTACGTGAATATGAATATGTTTTTTATTTTAAGGAAGAAGAATTGGAAAGGAGAACCTTGGCAGGACCAACGGACGACGACGACGCAACAGGACATCACAAACAAACAATCGGCTAGAACGACACATCTTTCTTTTAAACATCATCATCATCATCAACAAATATCATCATAGATTGTGCAGTGAACAATAAAAAAAGTTGCATTTTGGCACAGTGTATTCAATTTTTGACAATTTTTCATGTTAAGTATAGAAGCGTTACGAAATACCAGATATATTTCTCAGAGTAGTAATTTTTTGGTGAACTGGTTAAAATTGATTGAATAATTGGAATATGGACTTATTGCACTTAACATGTTGCCACAATTATTACCAGACGCGACGAAAAACAATAAAATGCAAAACTATCAAGCTAAATCTGGATTTGGAGCAGAAGAAAACGAGACAACTCCATTTGGCATGAAAAGATAGTAAACTTTTAAAGATGATGTGAAGTAGAAAAAATCAAGAAAAAATCATCAAACCAAAATATATCCTATTATAGTCAATCAACAAATCAATCACTATCCGTAATCAGCATTGTTTTATAGATTTTTATTACAAAGTTATTGCAATCTTATCTTATCTTTACTTGGAATCGCTTATTCTGACATCAACAAAACAGAAAAAGTGTCATTCTTTTATTGCATATTATACATATGTTCAAGTGTGTCGTGAAAAATAGCAGTGAGCTGTTAGCGCTCCCACAACATCACATTTTCTGTACTCGTTTTTATTTTTATTGTGATAAAAGCGTTAGCGCAGAGTGCATGTGAATTTAATATGGTTACAGACTGTCCTAAGTTTATTCCGAACATTTTTAACAATTCAAAATGTTCGAGCTGCTTTAAAACGAGGGAGGAACATGGGGACGTGTCGTTGGATTCAAAGGTAAAGAGATTTTTGATTTATTTCTAAATTTTATATTTTTGTTCTCTTTTCAACAAGTAATAAAAATCATAACACGGTAATTATGAAAAAATTAAATTAAAATCAAGTTGGTTTCTGATTGATATATTTGTGTAATATATACATCATCATTGTCATCATCACATCACTGCACATGGTATGGCAAATGGCAATGTGTTTAGTTTACCAAGTCATGGTAGGCCACTTGTCAGCAAATCTGTTTAGTATACTATTACAAAAGCGTTCAAAAGAACATAATATCCGTTGATGCTGAATCATAAATTCCGATCCAAATACAATGCCAAGTCAATCAAGTAAACATGTTATGGAGTATACATGTATTCATTTTAAATAGCAAAACTTATTACATTCATGGCATCACCGCCAACTCAACTTGTTGATTTACGATTTCCAAAAACCGTGTTTCATGTTTCTCGCTAATTTCATTTCCAAATCCAAAGCAGAAAAAAACGTGACTCAGAATAAATTGATTGATGAATGAGCATGCTTACAATTTTTGTTTTTAGATGTGTAGCCAATGTGTGTACGTTTGTTTCTTTATAATATTGTATGTGAAACGAACTAGCGAGAGAAGGAGTGAACATGACAATCACAATAGTGTTTGACGATTAAATATGTTGCACTAAATGCGCATAAATAAAATGTATTCCCTTTTGGAAGTTAGGTGAAGTGTGATTGCGGGGTTGGAACAATTAGTTACATTCTTTTCTTCAAGTTATTACTTTGATTATAGAGTGGGCGCTTTTACTGGATATATTTGGAATTGGAATTTTATGTGTCGGCAGAACACGTATTATGTGGAAGGCAAGCCATATAGTAAAATGTAACAGGCGCATGTCTGATGCTCCCAGCTAGCAAATATTGAATAAGAACAGGGTGTGTGGTAGTGAGGATCTTTACAAATTATGACGAGAAGACCATCATAATCATGATTCTGTAGGCATAGAATAGAATATGTTATTGTTTGTTATACTTTCAAGCTAAAAAATTCTCAATGAAAATTTTAGAGAAAATAGAAGACTGCAGAGGTGAACATTATTATTACACAAGCATAAATATATCGATGAACTGAATGCAACCAAGTTCCAGCAAGATTAAAAGTAATCATGAAATCTGGCTACAATAAAATATTACGTTACCGGTACCGGTAATGTAAAATGTAAACTATTACACGTTCATTGAATTTGTCGGCAAGAACATTTGAATTGAATGTACGATAAAAAGAATTTATAGCATAGCACGTTGAAATAGAAAGCCATTTGTTTTTCCCACGTCCAGCCTTTAAACTTGAAGGAAATTAGAAAATATAATTTTTTAAATATGCACGGACGGACACGTATAGCGTACCTGTACCATTTTCAAAGATTCCAGTTATTACCAAACCTTGCCAATTTATAGTAATGCATGCCATTATGAATTTTTAAAATCTCTTGAACTATAACACCTTTAGTACAGTACAGGAGGTAAGCTTCAAATGGCTTTGTCTGTCCGTCCATACGAAACCTCACGGAAGACTTGCTTAAAATGCTATTAAATCTTTTAAAATGCATACTTTTAGTACACAACCGTGAAATTATATAGGTAGATATTTCGTCTGTTAATGTCTAGAGTTAACGTATTTTAAGAATAGACTCCCGCTATTTTGTTCTAGGATATGAATTCACTGAATATTTGATACTATGCGATGTAATGATTTTGATGAAGATGTTGATGTAAAAAAGAATAAAGTTTGAAGTTTAGTTGATTAGCCAAAGTCAGTGAGTGCCAAATACCACCCATTTTTGGGTTGGTTGTTGTCTGGTCATGATGAATATTTTTGTGTTCTTACTCCACGTACTCGTTTAAAAAATAATTTTGGTTTTTCTGCTACAATTTTTGAATGAAGCAGGACAAGAAAATAATATTTATAGACAAACATTTACAATTTACATCTTGCTTTCACGATGCACAGTGTAAAAATCAACACATTTTATAACAAAAAAATTGCTTGTCTGTGAATTGAAAATCAATGGAATATTTTTTATCATAAAGAGGTGGATATCTAAATGAATTCCATGTTTATTTATATTTCATGATTTTCCATAACTCATTGGTCTCCGCCAACTCAAATTCCATTCTGTCTGCCATGAAGTCTTTGCGGAGGGTGATCAAATGTGGGTATCTGTTCATTGCACCAAGAGATTGGGATTTTTGCAACCCATCTGCACATCGGACAAAGGTATGAGAAAAAATGGATTACTAATGATTAATCACCATAAATTACACTGCACGTGAACTGAATAACGAAGGAAAATCTAATCACAAGTCATACAAACCAATAATTAATGTTTATCTCGTGGGTCGACAATGAAGTTGACTTTGAGATGTACATTTTTGTATATATGACAATGTGTAACACTTTTGCACAAATTATTATTTTTAAATGCAGAGATGGCAAAGACGCTGGTTCGTCCTATACACTGACGACCAGCTAACTTGGTCTATTGATGAGCACCCTGATACGATTCCGCAAGGCTCGCTGGATATGAGAGAAATTCTGGAGGTGAAAAATGCTGAAGAGATCACCGAAAATCAGCACAGTCTCGCCCTTACTGGGAAGACACCAACATTCATTAAGGGTGTGAACAAGGAGGACATTGCATCATGGACTGCTGTTTTATCCAAATATGGCAACAAAGTTTTGACCACCGCAGGTGGCAAAAGGAGCCTTACGTTGCCCGGTGGTTTTGGTGGTGGAACACCAAGATACGGTAAATTTTTATGAATGAAATGCTTTGTGTAGAAACAGTATTATTTCCAGACATTTTTGTTTGAGTTTGGAATGATTTTACTTTAGATGATTTTGATAATGCACGTTTTTTCATGATTTTTGTTTTCGTATTATTTATTTTTTCGCTTGATTTTATTTTCTTCACATCTTCAGAAACTGGAGTTGTGATAGGACCTTCAAGGCAAAGGTTCCATAGCGTGACTACTCCTCCAGTTGTCTCGGCACTAACATCGCCCATTTCTGGAGGAAGTAATTATGGCAAGTGTTTTGTCGAATCTCCTTCTTCTTCCCCCAATAGTAACAATGTGAAATCTTCCTCTTCTAATTCTCCTTCTTCAATCACTTCCATGTCCACAACTAACTCTTCCACTCCTTTAACGTCAAGTGATGTAGTTCATCACAATACATCTTCTGCCACTCGTCATCAACTTCATCAACAACATCGTCTCATTCTCCAGCAGCAGAACCAACGAAATCATCACGAGAATCACCAGAATTCTTCGGAAATGCATCATGGTACTAATAGTAGTAGTATTGGAACAAATTCAATAAAGGCAGGGATGGTTGGGGTCTCTATTATTCCAAAATCTCCAAGTTCTTCTTCCATTGGAATTGGTGGTGGCGGGGGTGATGGGGGCTGTTTGAATAGTATTAGTAAACCGTCAAGTCGCTCTGTATATTTATCTCTTTCAAACGTTCCCAAAGGGAAAACTTTTCGAAATTTTCCAACTGCAGTGACTCCAGTCTCCATTTCAACTTCTTCTAGCAGTTCATCTTCAACAACCACTTCTCGCATTTTGCCTCCTCCTTTGCTCTCTCCTACTTCTTGTAGTGCTGCAACTAATTCTGTGAAATTGATTAGTTCGACAACTGCATGTCTTGCATGTATTGATACTTTTTCTTTCTTTTTTGTATATATATTACTTTCTCTTTTTTACACTTTGTGCAATAATATGCTAAAAGTTTTATAGTAGCCAAAAATTATAACGTTATAACATTATATGTTTACAGCACCATCAGAATCCACGACGTCACCTCAGTCATCTTCATCAAATTATGCCAAATGTTTCGATTCGTCGGCTGATGTAACGGATTCGATGCACTACAGTCCATCCTGTCCAACAAATTCAGTTCGTGCTGTAAGTAGTTATTTGCAGCGGTTAACTGGAAATATGACAAGGTTGAAATTTACATTTTCGAATGTTTTCTGCATTATAGTTACGAGGGGACCCTGATGGGTGTGGAGGCCTTGATGCATCAGACAGTGGACCATTGAGAAAAGGATGGCTGCTGAAACATACAAACAATGTAATAATGGCAAACCTGTATTGAATATGAATATATTTAAAAGGAACGGAATCATTTTCGGTATATTCATATTGAACTTTTATATGCTATTTTTGTAGGAATGGTTAAAACACTGGTTTGTATTGAAGAACAATCAATTAATATACTATGAAAACTCTGAAGAGATGAATCCTTTGGGAACAATTGAAATAACAGAAGCAACTGTCATAAAACAATTCGATTCTACAAGACACTACGGTTTTGAAGTCATGAACAAATCTACCATCCATAAACTTTCAGCTATAACAAATGGAATGCGTGGTATTTGGATGAAAGCTTTAGAATCGGCCAAAGTGAAAGTGCGTGATCAGCGTGATTCTGTTGAAATGCATTCACCATCCCAAATAGCAAATCCGCCCAGTCCTCCATTAAAATCGAAAAAATCCCGCTGGAGGAAGAAAAGTGACCTTAAGTTATTCGATAGTTTGAAAGATGAGTTTTCAGAAAGAGAAAGGGAACTTGATTCCCTTCGAAGTGGGACGGAGCTAAGTCGTGGAGATTCGCCCAGAATGAGAGAGATTTTGAAGAGTCAAGCAGTACAAATTGATAGTTTCAGGACACAGCTAAGCTCTGGCTTTATGGAGATTGAAAAATTGGAAATGTTTTGCAAAAGTCGAGAGGCAGAATATGCAGAGAGCTTGAAATGCAAGGATGAGATTATTGAAGAACTACGTGATCAGTTAACAAGAGAGATAAGTGTTCGTGAGAAAATTGAGCTTCAGGCGCATGAGTTGGAGCAACAGGTGCAATTATATTCGGAGAAAGTAGCTAAAGTACAGAGTTTATTGAATGAGACGGAAAGGGAACTTGATATGAATAGTTTGAATAAAAGGGAGCTAACTAGGATAACAGAGGCACAGCAAATGCAACTAAAACAGGAATTGGATCTTCTTCGTTTAAGATGTAATGACCTGACTGAAAAGCTTTACCAGTCGGAAAAGACTGCAAAACAGTTAAAAACAAAGCTGGGCCGTGTGAAAAGTCAGTCGTTGAAGGATAGGCAAATAGAATCGGATGTGATTAGTAAGATTCATGATTTGGAAGAGAAAATTTCGAGATTTGACAAGTCACCAATGTCACCTAGTTCAACAACCTCAGGAGCTTCTCTTTCCCTTCCTCCTTCTGCATCACTTCCCACAAGTCCAACGGAAACCACTCCGATCATGGGCGCAAGCCCTGTAGCATCTACTCCAACTGGAAGAGAAGGTGGAATCATTAACGTGATAATGAAGTTAAATGACTTGGACCAACGCGTGGAGCAAGTGACAGAATCTCTGTGGTTCAGAAGAGGAGAAATGGAAGACTATGTTGGGGAATGTCATAATTGCAAAATTTTGGAAATGGAGGTGAGAGAGCGTGACGAAAGACTTGAAATGCTGGAAGGGAATTTGAAAAAGCTGGAAATGGAATTTGAAAAGAAAATGCAAGAGTTACGAGAGTTTGTTAAAGATCAACCACCTGTTCCTCAAGAGTCTAGTCCTTCATTCAATCATTCTACAAATAAATATCAAGTAGAAATTGAGCAGCTCAGGGTATGCAAATCTTAAATTACTATAAACTGTAGTTCAATTTGGCGTTTTTATAAAATCTTATATTTTCCTTCTTGAATTCAGAATTTATGTGCGAAAGGATTGGAAGCAATGGAAAACAGTCATCGTCGCATGATTATGGAGCTGGAAGAGAAACACAGACGAGAGTTGCAAAATCTGAGAATAGAAAAAGAACAAGAGTTAGCTGATGAGACTAAAGCCACTCTATCCGGTAAGATAAATAGCATGTTTTACTTACACACGAAGTAAATCAAAAATTATTAGACGTTGGAGTAAAATATATGAAAATATATTTCAGCTTTGGACGCTATGAGGAAAAATCATCAGCTTGAACTCCAAAGGGAAATGGCCAAATTCAAGGAAGAATTTATGCGGAAATTCCAATGCAATCAAGACCTGTCAGAAATGCATAGAGAACATGAGTACGCCACTTTCATACTTTATGAAATGCTAAATCATTGAAATTTATCGATTCATTTCCATTCATTAATTATCATTTTTTATCTCAGGGAGGAACTGCATGAGGTGAAAACGGAAATTCTAAGGTTAACAGAAAAGTATTCGATGAAATGTGTTGAAGCATCCAAGCTTGAGGAGACAATCACCTATCTTAAGGCCCAATTAAATGAAGCTAAAAGAAGGATATTTGAGCTGGAAGCGAATGATTTTCAAACTAGCATCTCATCTGCATCTAAGGTATAGTCAATTGAAAACTTACCAATCGTGTTCATGCAATTCCCGATTCAGTGTATTGATTTAAATGTTATCATTTTGTGCCCTTATGTTCAGTTATTTTTTAAACATGTTTTTTCGTAACATTCAACTAATTTGTTTTGTGTGTTCACCTTTTTGTGTTTGCTTTTTACATTAAAACCATGTTCGCCACTGATTGTGTTCTGTACTTCTCAACCCAACCAAAAAAACAACCATACGTAAACAATTATCCATATACACCCGTACACGACCGAATGAAAAAATTGAGTAGAAGCCTGACCAGGTTACCGCTTTGCGTTCACGCTTAGAACAGCTTATCCTATGTAATTACCATTAAAAAATTGTTGCTTTATAAAAACAATCTAACTATTAAAAAATTCAACCAAACTCCGAAAATTGAGTTATCCAAGCTAATATATTTACTTTACTAAAAATTTTGCCAGGTCGACCCGTCGATGAGACCGCAACCAAAGCCGAGAACCAGTCGTCAGCATTATCCGGACCAAGTTCCCCAATCTCACCCACCACCGGAAGCTGCAACAGCGGCAGCTCTCACTCAGGAAGTAGAAGACCAAGGCATTCCATAATCCGTTCACCAAGTTGTCCAAAGTTAAACAGCCGACTGACTGTCTTGCAATAATTCTAGTTCAAAATACTTATATATTGAAAATAAATCAATGAAAAAATCATTATGATCATCACATCCTTTCTCTCTCTTTTATATTAAAATCCGTTTACGAGAGTAATAAAAATAATATTCGTGTAGCTGTAGTACACATTATATATGTAGCAAAGAGAAATGTTAAATACAATAGTTTATAATGTAGATAATATTTATGATGTAGACCAACGATACTACTTCAAAAGACGCATGCCTTTTATAAAAAATGACTTTCCTTCTGATTGTATTGCCTTATCGTAAGTAGAGTTTAATGCTTTATCCAAATATAAGGAGCACGCAGACTGGAGCAAATATTAAGTTTTAAAGATTCATTTATATAAACATGTTTTGTATTTGAAAGCATGCATCAGAGTATAGTTTATATGTGAAATTATTTGTTGCCAAAAAATCTTTTCTCAAAATTTATCATGACCAAAAGTGTCATCTCACGTTTTAATCAAGAAGAAAATTATCATTGTACTTCTATTTTACTTATGTGAATGCGCTAATTTAATAATATTTTGTCTGTTATTGTTGCGAAATGGCGATCAGAAACAAAGAATACATTAAACAAAACGCAATAAATGCTTTTAATGAAAAGAATCAAAGCTTGTTTTTGTCATTTTCATTCCACTTTCCTCAAGGTAAGGTTTTCCATTTATTTCAAAAACGATGACTTGAGTTATTGGAAGCCCCTAATGTAAATGTAATCTCAAATCTCAAAATCCAGAAAATTGTTTAAGACGAAGAGGCATAAAGAGGACGACGATAGGTTTATCGTTTTCGTACGCACATAACACGAACCGACTTGAGTGAAAGTATTTCTGATAAATTTTCACCTTCGACGATAATTCGACAACTAATTGGAGCTAACTGCATTTTCAAATGTTTTAATTAAATTTTTGAACACAAAACGAATCTTTGGACATTCTAAAGAATTCAAATTGAAATGCAATTCTAATTTGCCATTTTAGCATGTATCATGTCTACAGTTTTCTGGTATGTGTAAATGTAACAGGTTCTATATTCAAAATTCAAATAGAATAACAATTAGGTTATTTGAATCAAATTCTAGTACATTTAATCTGGAATATTTGAGATTGACAAGTCTCCGAAAGAATCATATTTTATTCACTACGACTGCCGCTGTTATCGCGTCACCATCATAATTGTATCATCTTCGTGTATGTATTTTGGATTTTTCACACCAGCTTCTCACTTCCATACCACCACTTCCGAGACCACCATGTTAGGTTTATTTGCTGAGCTCATCTTCCAACTTTTCATGCGAAGGAGCCAATCATTTTTGGTCAAAACAATTAAAAGGTGAAACTTAACACGTCCGAATAATTTTAGTTGTATGATTCGAATCTGAAATACTATCGAAATGGGATTTACTAAGGTAAATGATGAGAAAAATGAAACTAAGCATAAATAGATAATATTGATGAATTACTAGGGATGGAGCAAATTTTGATACACAGAATAAAATTGATTTTAGAGCACTAGATCAATAATATTGAAATGAAGATGAAACTCGACTAGAATAGAATACTTTGAGAGGAACTTTACGTGGTAACAAAGTTTGATGGAAAGGCATGTTAATAAGCAAAGAATATAAATATATATATATATGTCCCTACACCCTTCTACTATGTATCCCCTAAGAGTCAGTATGTCGCAGTTAAAAGGTCAGATCATCTATATTAAATACTAGATTATTCATTTTTTGTTAAAGCATTCGTTTTTCATTTTTGTTTTTACAAAATGTTATAACAAAATGACGCCTGTAATATATACCACTATGCACTGAAATTCCAGTACGGAAAGATATAGGTCTCTTTAGTAGTTTTGCATACACTATTAAGATAAATTACTCAAGTCCATTAAATTAATTGTCAATTATTGTCCAGTGGGCAGTTGGCATGCGCAGTGCATTAATTTGCGTTATAAAATTTATCGTATCTGAGTAGAAATCTGAGTTCGTGTATGTATTATACTACTGTGTTAAGTATTCGGTTAAAAATTATTCGCAGTTTAAGAGCGATTTTTAAAGGTTCTGTACATATTTAAGCAAATAAAGCTGAAAATATATATGAATGAAACAACTGATGAAACCCAGATTATATTACAAAGACTAAGTACTCGACTGAGAAGTACTTTGTGTAATTGTATGTTCCATATAATATTATCATTATCACATAATTAAATTACTATATAAGATGGTTGGAAAGTTTTTGGATTTTAAACTTTCGACTCGATTCGATACCTCAAAGTACTCAACTCAGGATGTTGCTAAGAATTTGCTCACATACACGAAATTTTGACAACGGGCTGTAAAAATCGTATGTACTACAAAAAATGTTCCAAGCCTTTATTTTAACGAATGTAAAGATTCAAACCATACATCGGTTTCAAACAGACTTCAAGCATACCTCCATTTAGCAAACTTAAGTAAATGTTGTTTAAAATTTGCCACAATAGCTCTTACTAAATATAAGTTTACTAACAGTTTGTGGGTTAATGATACCTTTATCGTATATTTGATTGACATATCTAGGTGCATACAAACAAGAATATTAATTTGACTTTTCTACAACTTCAATCTATTCAATGTTCAACATGACGTATAAAACAGTTTTTGAATAATTGTCTCACATGACACGTAAATTTTGTATATACCAACTTCATAATAACTTCATCTTTTAGTAAATATTTGTTTTCATAAAGATTCATTCATGCCACTATATATGCATTACATTGCTATTTTCTATAAATACTTTTTTCCACCTTTTGCATCATCTTGCAGTTTTTGCGGATAGAAATAGGTAGTTGTACAAACAAACACGTACTTCTTGAAACTTGATCGGAAAGTGCACTTTTAAAACCATCTTCGTCATTGTCCCCGTCATTGCCACCATCATCAAAATCACATAACGTTGTTTGTATAAATTGCATACAAGTTAGGTGAAAATGGAAAACCATGGCTAAAATGAGGTGACCCACAAACCATGTTATCCACATTGAAAAGTAAAGAGGAGGAATTAGAAGTAAACAACAATGCACTTTGTTGTCTTCTCTCTTTCATCTTAAGTCACATTTTTTATTCTTTTCATTACTCCTTCAACGAACATCTAAGTTTCATTGCTCCATCATCCACAATCCATCTCCTTTACTCTCCCCATTGCCGCTATACCTGAATACATAGCTTTTTTGCAGCGGAACAAAGCAAACGACCACTATTATCATTGTCAATTATGTATTTTTAGAATCTTCTCATTTTCAAAATCAAAATTGCAGAAAAATGCGAGTGACAGTGAAACGTTTTTAGGGAAAAAATCAAAATGAAAAGTGCATTTTTTGTTGGAATTCAAACACACACGCTGGCTTTTGGCTGTAATCAAAAACGGTTTCAATTGCAGTTTTAGTGTCGAAGTATATTAATCACAAAGAGAGCCTTTTTCCTTCAAAGAATGAACTAGCAAGCAGGGTGACTCCAAATAAAGCACTAAATTGACATTCTCCCTTGCTGTCACACACTCATCTAAATAATGGCATTAGTTAAACCACTTTTGACTTTCTTAAAAATGGCAAGTGCATTTGGCATACATAAAAATAGATGCTGTATAGCTTTCATCACATCATTCACATCACACAATTTTTTGTAGTGTGAGTTTGGTCTGATGATTTGATAATGTGAAATGTTAGTGACTGCTTCCCCCCACAGTCGGCTGATTCATTGACATGAGTAGTCAAGTACTGACGTTGATGATTGCTGTGAATTGTTTGATCCATCAAATTCACCATTATTTTTCCGACTGACAATGAATGAAGCACCTCAGAGGAAAAAAGGGAAGGAAGAGAGGGAGTACGACGCATGTGTAAGCTGTGCTTTTTGTTGCAATTTAACCACTTCAGATTGGTCGTTAATACGCAGTTTCATTTCTCACTTTTAGCATTTTCGGTGTAAATATGGATATCTAAGCCTCTTCTTCTGAGCCAGTACACAATGCATAATATATAATATGAACATGAACAGATAAACATGAACAATAACTTGGATGATGAGAGTAGTGTCATCTAAATATTATGATGATGAAGAACGATTTAAATGACGCCATGAGGTCCGGCAGCGCCATCAACCAAAATCCACACCACCACAGCAAGTTTTGAAGCTTAGATGACTTATAGGATGGGAACCTGAAGCTTAGTACCTCTAAAAATAGCCCTTTCTATTCATTTCTCTCTTGTCTTCCCGTTGATTTGCCCGTGTTCCGCCGCCTCTACTGGTCTACATACTAGGTGAACTGATGAACACACTAAAAGCGCGCAGTCAATTTTTTCTCAGTCTGTGGTTCCCCATCATTATTATTAATACCTTTTTTGCTTGGGGTCTTTCTTTCCTATTATTCGTCAGAAATTAACAATAAAAGTTTGTCTATGAAGAAGATGATGATGGCTAAAAATTACAATCATACTCATCATCGTCATCTCCATCAAGGAGTCCTATTGTTTGTATGGGACCCTTTCGGGGATTTTAAAATAAGAACACGTAGAGTGTAGGATGGGTTTTAGTGCCTAGATTGGTAATATGGGGTTGTTGGGGTACACAGACATGGTATGGGTGTAAAATGACAATATTGAAAAATTTGCAAATTATACACATACTTTACAAACGTTGCGTTGAGTGGGGAGAGAAAGATGGCTATAAGGACTCTCTCCTTTTTTGTCCCTTTTTTTCTTCAACTTCAACGAAGAATTTTAAGTTTGTTGTACGAAAGATGAAAAAATCTTGCACGGACTTTGATTTCGATCTTTCCATTGAATATAGGTATCATTGCAATGATAAGGAGCTTTTTGTAAACTGAATGAAAGGGAAAAATTATGATCTTATTTTTTGTCGTATCATCGTCAAAATATTCATTTAGAGAAAATAGATGAATGAAGTTAGGAGTACAGAAATCTTTAAACATTTTATACAGATGGTGGTATGATTTTTTATAGGATTTGCCATCTTCCCAACAATGACAAGGACATATTGTTACAAAATTTGGTTGATAATGAACTCACGAACTCAGGTGAAGAAGCACGTTAACTTTCGACGCAAGGAGAAAAAGAAGTGCATATATATTTCAAAGCTATAAAATCGAAAGAATGAATCAATGCCAATATGATAAATTACTTTTCTACCATTTCACTTATGCATACATCAGAGTCCACATTAGGGGCATCAGAGGCCAAATGAAAGTTGTACCAAGAATTGAACTCATGAACACAAATATATGTGAATGTGATCTAAGGAAAATCTTCAAAAGAAAACAGAATTCTGTTACTTTTACGTACTTCAACGTATAATTGACACTTTTAATTTGTTACTATTCGATTCTAGTGCACTTATCCTTTTTATTTACATGCAGGCAGGCTAACAGTGTATCATGACATCTTAAGTTTATTCTAAAATCTTTCATATTTTCGCCAAAAAACGTTCGCAAAGTTTATTTAGAAAACAGTATTTTAACCATTTTGAATCAATTTGTACATATTCTATATTACTTAAATACTCATTCTCAAGCCACAAAAGAAGAGATTCAATCGAATTTGATTTTTTTGCATCGCAGCAACCGTGAAGTACTCTTATCTCAATCAAACACTACAAGTATCAGAATGCCCCACAAAATTCTTTTATGAGATTAAAGCTTACAATAGTTGTGCCAAAATAAACAGTTTTCTCTAGAAACTTGAAACACTCTTGAATATTAAAGAAAGGCGCTCCACATCATAAGTCACGATATCACTCTCCACCAACATCAGGTGAGAAAGAAGGGACCGAATTGAACAAATAAGTAGTCAAATCAGCAAAAAAGGACAAACTTTTACTAGTGAAGCCAAAGACTATTTTTAATTATTCTTTTAAATTAAATAAATACCATTGACATGAATAGAAATCGAGATACCATACTAGATCACATCACAATTAATCTGTATAGACAAGTATAGACATACATGGACTTATGCATATTTATTGTACAATGTTCAATATTTGTACCGACCTTAATTTAAAAGAAATTTTTGCAAAGGATACAAATCTCAAGTGAAAGATAAAATAGTCTATTTTGGCTATTCTATTGCTCAACCGTAAAAATAAACAGTTTTTGAATAATGCATAACAATTATGATATTCTCTTTCTAAATCCAGCATAAAGGCTATTATGGCTAAGAAGGAACACAATAAAAAAGAATATTTCTTTTCTTTACATCTCCTCATGTTGCTTCAAGCCAGGTGGTAAGTCATGCACAAAAACAAAGTATGAAAATGATTTATGAGTTTAATTATGAGACATTTGTGCATCTTCAAATTGTAGTGATGACTTACTCAAAATAATTCCAATCAGCATTGATAATCAAAGATATTTACATGTATCGGTCACGCGTTGTAGTTGTATAAATAAATCAAAAGAACGTAATTGTCATTTTTGTTCATGATGATGTACAGATTGCTACCTAAATCCTCAGTTTCTCTTTTAAACGTCTGTGAATGCTAAATAGAACCTCGGTTGATAATCAAAATTCGACAGCCGTAGGAATGATATCAAATCAACATATGAATAGAGATTGACAAATCGATCTGTAGACCCACTTTTCACGGATTACTTGATAGAAATCAAAACAGACTGTCATATTACCACCATTGAATTTCATTGACATTAAGAATAAGTCAATATGATGTATGGATTTTTAGATGCCTATTGTTGGACGATAAAAGAAACTCGGGAATTAGTTTTCCAAATTTGTATACCTACATATCTTGGTCAAGCACCAATTATACATTTTTAATTTCAATAAAATATGTTCATATATGGGTACATATATTAAAACAAAGTTGTTTATCTTGCAAAATTGATGAAAATTCAATCACTTTTCAGTCAACTGTGCAAAATAATGTGATTCAACCGGAACAGTAAGTTGTACAGTCCGATTTGCTAAATCCTTTGTGAAATCATGGAAGAATTAGAATTTATGATGCTTTATACGTCATTCTTTCATGTCATGAAATTATATAAACTGTATAATGTGGTAGGACTACTTTCACATTTTAAACAAGCGTTCACATTTTCACAGAATTGTGTCCATTTAGTTTAATGATATTTTAAAACATTCATTCATTCATTGACAAGTCGAGAAAAGAAGTTGACAAAAAGTTTGGTCATCAAAAAAAGTTCTGAAAGTTTTAAAAGGAATTTAAAGACTGATGATGTGATGATCATCTAACCAGACTGATGATTTAAATATTGATGATACATTTTTGTCATTTTCGTCAGGTGCTACACAGTACACAATGTTTAAAATGTAACAAGGTACAAATAATCGAAATAAAATAACGATATATGTATGTAGTTATTGTATAACTATTCCCAGTCGAGCTGGCTAAAACATCATCGTGTACGTTTACACGTACGTCTTCTATATACGTTTTTAAATTCTTATGGTGAACGTTATAAATTAAGTACTTTCATCCGTTTTATAAAAAGGCATAATCATCGTCATCAATCAAAAAATGGGCATATATATGCAAGTGTTGTAACAAAAGTAATATGCATAATATGCCTCCCCGAATGCGAGAAATTTCAATTTTACATAGTTTTTGTCAAAGAAAGCATAACAGTGATGATGATGAGCATAACGTCGATGATGGCATACACGAGCACACAGTAGCATGGCAAAATGTTTATATGATCAATTTTCTACTGTCATTACTGCTGCAATAAACTGCCAAAGTGTCATCGTCATCAAGCCGGATCCGGATACATATCCTTAGCAAGCTATAAATAAACAAATCATAAAAAAAGCAAACAAAGAACGACCATTAAAAATCTCCTTATGAGTTTGGATGAGGATTTCTTACGCATTTTTTATATATTTGCTATTGATTCACTACTCATTTTAAATCTTCATTCAAAAAACTCGGTATACCTGTTGCTGCATCATGAAATCACCGTCTTTTGTTCGCGGCATCATGAAAAGTTCTCATATAAGATGAAAAAAAGTTTCACTTCTTTTTTAGCTTTTACTATTTATCTTCAAAGATACATTTTGTCCTTCTCGATTTTCGTTTTATCCAAGAAAAGGAGACCTACCAACCAACTCAATACTTACCGTAAAATTCACATATGCACACGATCTGTACACACGTAATATAATCATCACTCGCTAACTTAACAAATAATAAAAATTAACTTTATTTCTTTTTTCATTACCCTTTTATTCCAAGTACACCTATATATGTAACATGATCGACATAACAGCAGGTTAGTGCATGTTTTTTGGCTTCCTTCAATTGCCTTTTCCTTTCCGTTTCAATAAAATTGACTTACAAACGAATTGAATACATTTTTTGATGAATACTCGGTGCAGTCGTGTGTACTATTATTACACTTGGTAGTTTTAAATCCTTTTTTGTCATCACACGTCTAGCCTTGCCATATTTAGTTTACTATTTCATTCAGTCCATTCATCCTGATTTCGTTATGGTCTATGTACGTCCTGAGATCCCTATTTATAGTAAGTATTTACACCAAGAACACTTTCGGTGTTTATATACATAGTTTGTTTAATACTATGTACTGTTGTTAGTATTAAGTTCAAGACTGGCGAGCAGCGCGATAATGACGATGACGCTACAAGTCACACTTCCCATCACAATACATCATAAAAATGAAGATCTCTATCTTAGAAGAAAGTATTGAAGATTTAACATTTTAACAAGAAAAAAATAAATAGATGATGATACAAAACTTGTAAGCGATCGCAAAAAATGCATAAAAAATGCACTTACTAACTTTGCAAGCCCGCACAAAAGCAAGAGGTGTCAAATAGGACTATTATTATCTAGAGAAAAGAATACGATTTTCTATTTTGGGAGCACTGCACTTTTCATCTTCAATTTTATTGGAGTTCGACAAGTCGACCATTTATTCGGGAAAAGTAACACTTTGACTGCTACTGCAACCATAAAGTATCAGTTTGATGCAAAAATCATTATGATAATGAATACATAATAATATGCGCCCTGCAATGCCAATCGCAAGTACATGTGACATCGAAGGGAAATGAATACCAAACCAATTGATACCAAAGGAATTTTTAAGCCTGGAGGGAAACGAAAAGAGTTGATTTAGAAATCTAAATAAACTATAATAAAAAGGGGCCAAAGACCCAAATATTAGAATTTACTCATACTCCATAATTTTGATTTTGTGAGTTGGAGAAAGCAGTTTACTTTTGCCGTATAATTTAAAATCTGAAGTCATGTACAACTAACCACAGGTATAATATTCAGGGATGTTTATTTTAAAATTACATACGTGAGTTTGCTTATGTTTAACTACTAAAGTAAGTGGTACATTAATAAATTTCTACGAGAAAGTCACAAATTGAAAGCTCTGCTTGCTATGAATTAATTTAAAGAAACAAAACAATAACAAGGAGCAATTATCCTATTGTTACTTCAGTCCATCTACAACACATGCTGTGATTTTTAAAACGTTCCCCCGAAACATGCAAAGTTTCTATTTAATTTATATGCAAACGAAACAATAACTTTTAAAGATAACCGTGATAATACGAAAAGCATGCACATCTTGTTTTTTTATTAAAAAAAACTTGACTACTAAAAATATATCGCATTTGTCTTAATAAATATAATGGCACGTTGCTTACGTTGCACATTAAATGGCGATAGTCTACCAACAATGCGTAAATAATGCACACAAAATGCATCTTTGGCTGAAGAAGTGAAGGAAAGCTCATACCGACCAGGTAAGCAGACACCAACCCGTCATCGTGATCAATCTGCTTTATCATCTTCACACCGTGTCTCTACCTTTGTCAACGAAAACAACAGTCACCAAACAGAAGGGATTCGTTTTTTTTTTCTTGGTGAATATTGCAAGCATGTATTGCAGTATTAATGGCACAAGGCACACTGCTACCATTGCCTGCCAAACTAAACCGAATAGAAAGGGACTAAATATAGTAGCAAACAACATGTTATTTACGTGCACATGTTTTCATATCATATGAAGAGGCTTACTTAAATGTACACGATCTTTTATAAAAATCAAAATACAAATATAACCGTAATTGCTAAAAAGTAATCCGAATGGGATGTATATGCAATGCTGTGTAAGCTAATAATAAATACATGAACCACAAAAAAGGACCTGTGCTGTGAATGCATAAAAAACTCACGTTTGACGTTCAGTCAAAAAAACTGAGTATAAAACTCTCTTTGGACTTTTCTGTCTATATGATAATAATAGCTATTGCATAGACATGCACCTTTTAGCAAAGAAGCCTACGATTAAAAAGAAACTGAAAGATATGATATACGTGAAGAAGGGTATAAATAGCCCTTGATTCTTTTGAAATCCTCCCGTCTTTCTTCAAGTTCATGAGGAAGTGGACGACTTGATGAGAAGGGAGAAAAATTTAATGCTTGTGTGCTACTGCCACTCTTTACATTTCCGTTTGGAAAGTGTAGAATAAAAATTTCTGAATTATTTGTCTGCAAATTTTGTGAAATCCATTTTGGAAAATAGCGACAGTGAAAGAAAGTACACTTTACAAAGTTATGAAATTCTACGAAAGAACATTTGGCCGTGGTGGCCGACGAAGTGCTAGTTCAAGTGCAAGTATGGTCGGTAAGGCGCTATTAATCGTGGGAATTTTTCTGGTCTGCAATGTATCCTGCAAAAAGTATAACTCGACATCGCCAGTGTTTGCAAGTGATCCTGAAATCACAAATAGCATTGTAAAAAGTGTTTCGGCAACATCCTACGGAAACGATACCTCATCTGTGGAATCAGGAAAGTCAAATAGTTTCACTTTCGGCACATCAAGACAATCTCGTGATTATAGTCCTGGAGGTGGTGGTGGTGGCGCCAACGCTGGTGGTGGAAATAGTTACAATGTAGGAGGAGGAAGTGGCTCTCATGCTGCAGCAAGCTCATATGGGGCACCTGCAGTTGGTGGGGGTGGCGGTGGAGGATACGGCAATGTTGCAGCTGGAGGCGGTTATCCCAATCCACAATACGCTATTCCGCCTATAGTTTTGGTATGGAAATTATAAAACAGATGGAGGGCTAGATTAATTTATTGCGAGATTTTTTGCGCTATTAATACGTTTTATTACTTTAATAGCAATCACAAGGAGGATACGGCATGTCTGGTGGTGGATGGGGAGCTGAGGAAGATGACGGATTTGGTGACTTTGGTGGAGGAGAGGATTTGAAATCTCTAATTGGATTGTTAGGATTAAAGGGTCTCAAGGGCTTGAAAGGACTTAAAGGAGTGAAAGCGTTGAAGGGTCTTGGCTTGCTTGCACTGTCTCCAATTTTACTTCCTCTTTTACCTGTTCTTCCTATTCTCCTACCACTTTTACTTTTGGCACCCTTAATCCTTCCCCTACTTTTGCTACTTTTCTTACCAGTTCCCGTTATCAGTGTTCCAGGTGGACGAAGAAAGAGGGATATCAATTCAGGAAATGGTCAAATTACCAATTCAAAGACATTGCTTCAGGTAACCCCAAATCTCTTCTTCAACAAAGCTTTTCATTACCAGTCTCAAGTCGCCCCAATTATACAAGCATAATGCAATGCAATGGTGTATTGATACTCACATACTTATGCATGCTTCAACTTTCTCCTTTTCATAACAGGAAACAATGGACGACATTATGTCTCAAATTCCTGCCGACTTTGCTTCCCTTCGATGGAAGGACGTGGATCAGTGCATGGATAAGTTTATTTGTGACACTGGAATGATGGTTTCTCGTGTAGCACCCTCGATGGCTACACCAGCAGCATGGCTTCTGGGAAAGTTGTGGCCAGAGCCTTTGCAATCAAAGGTTGAAACATTCCGCAAGGTTACCGAAATGATGAAACAAAAGCAGTATGGGTATTTCCCCAACGCAAACAATTTTTACTACTCGTACAACACACAACCCTCTAAACATGCAAATGGGGTTTGTAACATTAATTATAAATGTCGCGTGAAGAAACTTGAAAATCTTTTCCACAATCTGGTTATCCAGCAAACAGAAAAACTGAAAGGGAAATTAATTGAAAGAATCCCTCCAGGTGATATGAGTGCTGCTGCTATATTTAGAGCACTGCTCACGTAGAAATATTTCCTTAAAATATCTCTTCTACCAAAAAATGATCTGAAACTTTCATTTACCATTATATATTTTTTATATTTTTATAAATATATTTATTATTTTTTGTTGTAAATGATAACTTATGCTAGATAAACAAAAACCAATATTTAAATATTTAGCAGAACTTAAGAATAGTTTAAATATTATGCCACCTTGACGGTTGGAAATATTGGTAGAATATAAATATATTTCTTATTCATTACTTTTATTTCTTTGAAATGTTATGTTACCTGAAACTAACTTGTGAAATCGTCTGTTGTTCATCTTCGTTGTCCATTGTCTCAAGTGTTGTTGCTATATTGTCGCCAATATTTTTGTTTTAATTATCTATTTTTGTATTTTATGTTGTTTTTACTATTTTAACATATATTTTCATGCAAGTCATGATTATATGTGTATTGTTTATATCCAAACCCACTGATTATACAACTATATCTATGATCCAGTCAGTATTTATAAATGTGCCAGTAATGAAAGTGTGAAGGATGAAAGGACTATTTTTTATGGAATTAAAATGCTTGTAATTGTTATGCTCTTCCCATCATATTTATGCTGAATGATATGATCAATAAATAAAAGTCTATTTTAATTGTTGGAAATTATATTTTCTTGCATATTATAAAAGGAGCCTCCGCCACAAAAATGTTTGCATATTTATTTTTCATTTTCCTCGCTTCAAATAATAATTTATACTTACTTTTCAACAAATCATGACATAATAATAGATTACGTTTTATATCTTACTCCCATATTCGCGTACGTACATTTTTATATGTGTATGTGTATATATAGTAATTGTATGCAATATTTTTTTAAATTTATAGATACTGAATCTTATAGAGATATCATATATAGGAATGTAATATACACGCTCTAAAAATTATGTTTATATGTAACTGATGTTGATATATATTTTTTCCATATTTTTTTGATACATACATTTCAATTTTTAACTTTTTCACCTATTTATTTAGAAAAAATGTTTCATTTACATCGGTATGTATTTCTCACACGTAAATCAATCCTAGCGCGAGTAGTAGTAAAAAAATTGAAAAGACTTTTTAAATGCTTTACGACACCATATTTTGGTTAAGTAATAACGGAAAGCTAGGTAGGTACCCAATCTATAATTTAACAATGATACAAATTCTTTGCCTTTCGTCAGCGTGTCAGATTATTATTTACTAAATCAACAGACATTAACAAACTAAACGTAGCTAAAACATATAATGTTACTTTGTAGTAATACATCAAGTAAGTATTTAGTGTTTTCACTTAAATGAATCAGCGCTATCTCTCACATCCAATACCCGATACGTGATGTCTTGACCCAGTAAAGGCGAATATTATAACGATATCAGTGATCTCGTCTGGGTAAGTTAAGTAATAAAAAGTAATTAAAATAGTTACAATAATAGTAAATAGTAACGCATATAGTTCTTTGCACTTTTAGCTGTCAGCCTGCATCTTTCCCTGTTCCCATTCCTGTCAGTAATACAAGCACGGAGTAGTAGTTACAGTAAGAAAGGAATACGGAACCATACAAAATTATACAATTGACAAGTTTACCGATTTCTATTAAACCGACGGTGTTTTGATTAATAATTTTCTTTTTAATTCCAGTTCTTTTCAGTTTCATTCATTTTTTTTATAAATACGTACTTCAGTGCCTTACCTATAAAAGAGTTGTATATACAAGTAATAATATTAGTAACTTTGTTTCAGCAATTTTTCTACAATATACAGTATGAATGGCAAATAAAAGTTCTTTCTAGTAGTTTAGATTCACAATGGAAAACGTTTGGTCATTGTGAATGTACATGTGTGAGAGCTTTTTATGCTTTTGAATATATTTGATAAACCTGGAAGTAACTTTTATTAGCCGTTCACACCATATAAATTCTATCATAATAATACATTACAAAAGCACAAAAATGGTAATCAAACTTGAATAAAATATTATACTTTCGAAGACTTCTTGCAGTTCTAAATTATTTAGAATTATATTCATATTGGGTAATTTCCTATTTACTTTTTGTAGATTCAAGTTTTTACGGAGTGATTTTGCTGGCTAGTGGCCATTTTAAAACATGATGTTTTCTAATAATCTTTACGATGATTGCTCATCGGGTATTTTCCTGACTCTGATATTTATAATCATTTGATAAAACAAAGATTAAAGTGACGAGTTTCTTATTATAGTCAGCTTTGTAATTATTAATCTGTTGCTGGATGCAACTTTTCCAACATCTCTCTGTATAATACGCCACGGAACTGTTACACTTAATATAATAACGATACTTTATAATATTTGCTTTTTTACTATCATTTACACCTAAGCATATATTTAGATTTAGTAATCGTTTTTAATCTACATATTTTGTATTTACTTATGGATAGATTTATTATAATGTAACAATTACATATTAGCGCTTAAAAATCAATGCCCATCCCCGTTTGTTGACTCTACTGGTGTGGTTTCAGCGGCAGCGGCGGCAGGTTGTTCGGGAGTCTCAGAATTACTTTCTTCTTCAACAAGTTTTACCTTCTTCGCTGAAGGCTCGTCAGATGCAGGAAGAGAATCTTCACCTCCGTCGTTTGTGTCATCGTCTACTGGTGCTTCCCGCTTTGTTCCTGCTTGTACAACACCTACAACACCATCTTCGTCTGTGGAAGAAACCTGACCATTTTGTAACGATAACGAGTCATTCGAGTCCGTGCTCAGTGCAGCAGCGCTCAATCCATTCTTTTTCAGATGTGCTATACAAACAAGGAGGAATATTTAGATTTAGAATTATGATATAATAATATTTTTGATGCATTTTAGAGCTAATTAATCTGGCAGTCTAAATTTACCTTTAAAAGCGTCAACGGAGTTAGAATCTTCGCCTCTTTCTGATTCAGTGCCGAGATTTGAATCCTCATTTGGTGAAACTTCTGTTGAGAAATTAAGAATAACAAAATCAGTTGTAGCAATTCATCGTGTAAATCGAGGATAATATGGCATTTAATTAATCTTTGTTGCATACCTTGATTCAACCCAGTGTTCGAGTTGGAATCTTCATCAACATCCTTAGAACCATTGGAAATGGTCGATCCTAATGAATCTTCCTGAGGCGCCTGCGAGTTTACAATAGCAGTGTCGTTCTGTCATACAAAATTTCCATAATATTTCCATCAGAATCATACTGGAATTTCCACTAGATATGAAAATCCAGATACTGATGAGGATTGAAAGAATAATCATGTGTGAGTACTTACGATTTCGTTAGGCATCCTTTGCAATAGTTCAGGCTTATGTTGCAACAATACATTGTGAGTCCACAAGGCCATTTCAATAGTGTGTGGGTTGAAATCATTGGTTCCTAATCTTTGCACCGCTTGGCGAATGTGTTTTAACAGTTCCATGTACTCGTCCAAGGTGTAGTCAATTCCTTCGATTTCTGGAACAGCGGCTAAACATTCATCAGCCATGTATGCAGCTCGGTCAGGCGCTGCTGCCGTTATGATAGCAGATGCAGTTGCAGGTCCGATGCCCTATAAAATACAAAACAAAAAATGCATAATAAAATAACTACCCATAAGAGATACATTCACTTTGAAGATTCGGGAATGTGTCTTTTTTAGCTTACCTTGAGATTGCAGAGATACTGAATAGAAGCCTGGAGGTCATCCTTTTTGAAAAGAGCACGAAAGGCTTTCTTAGATTCCTGTTCCACAACCCTGGGGGAGTTCATCGTGACAAGTTCCTTCAGACGTGGTCGGAACTTACCCCTCTGTATATTAATCAAAAATTGTTATGAAATGCCATATTCTTCGAATCTGATACTGATAAGCATACTTTAGAATTATTTTCATTCATTTCTGTTTGACTTACAGCAAGCTTCCACTTCATGCATTGCACAAGTTCATCGTGGTTGATAAAGGGGTCCTTTCCACGGGACTTAATTTTGCTTGGCAAATCGCGTTGGAACCTATAAAAAAGAAATGGTTTGATAAATCTTGAAATGCATCACGTTCCCCCATTCATCATTACATTCTTTCATGTTGCTTTGCATGACATGTGTATTGTACCGTTAAACATCTTAGCAAGGTCACAAAAGAGGACAAAATCAAAAAATGCATACATGTGTATAAGTCAGCAAGGAAAGCATCCCAAACACCAACCAATACCACGTCCGGAAACTTTTTATCCCATCGTCTTACTTAATCTCTGGAGACTCAACCGGCAGTAACAACAGCTTTTTTCATAAACCATTTTCGTACTTCCAACTCGGTAACACATTCATGACTGCCACTACCTGATGATTCCCACATCTTCATATATTCCTCTTTTTCCTCCATTCAAGAACAGTTCGTAGTAGTTTGGTGGCGTTGCTCCACCACGACTGTCTTATATATACATACATTGTTTTGTTGTGCCATGTACCCAGTTTATTACAACAAACGGCCTTCATATAAAATTTGACCCAGTCAATGTAAGTAGTAAAAGGAGTATGGTGGTGAATGATATCCAAAAAAACTTCTATATATCACGCACGCTCATGGATAGATACATATATATTTTAACAGTTCACGGGGTTCGCTTTTTCGTACTCACACGAGTGAGTAGTAACAGAGGTACATGTGTACAAATCCAGACAAGCTTGCATCTTTTTACAGATTCCTTTTACTTTTTATTTCTCCATCCTCTCGACGACGTATTAGCCCTTTCATTTGAATGCATCCTTATCCTTAATATTATGTACTCTTCCATTTCAAACAATGTGAATGTGAGAGATGGGTATTAATACTAATTGAAAACCTAAACCTACCACAATATCAGACAAAGGCAGCTATAAAAATATACGAGCAGGAAGGAAAGGAACGAGAATCATCATCATCATCACCACCACCTTCATTTCATCGCCCATCTTCATTACAAAAAAACGACACTAGTAACATATTAATGCGTGTTACTACTACTTATATGAATGCACAATTTTTTTATGCACATTGACTGAGAGTGAGAGCCAAATACGCTTAACCCAAACAAAACGAGATTCATTCATATAATTTTTTGTTTTCATTATTCCTTCACAACGATACGATACAACGACCGACCTTACCACCACCACTGCCACCGCCAGTATTTCTCTGTATAGCAACTATAAACTGAGTACATATGTATATTACAACTTCTTATACCACCTAGTCAACTAACCATGTTTGCACCCCACGAACTTTGCTACTACTACAACTTTACTACTAAATACTTCCAGTGTGTATTTTAATGTAATGATCCGTCATTTTGTCTGGCAGTTGGCTTCTCGTCCTCAGAGTGCAGCAGTCCATTGGCCTGCCTCCCATAAAAATTTATTTTGTGCACATTAACTTCTATTCTCTTTTAACATAATTTGCAATTATCCAACTTTAAGCTCTTTAAAAAGTACCTTAAAATTATCTAGTGTAATAATAAACACGTAATATGAGTAGAATGGTTCATTATGTTTATGCTTTAAAGAAACCCAAAACATATATCTGTCATTTAATATATTTGCTACACATAGTAGCTCCAGTCCAAAAAAATACCAGTTTACTGCCGGATTTTGTCTGACAAAGCTATTTTTCTGCGTTTGCATTTGACATTTGTGGACGTTATACTACTGGAATTTCATTAAGCACATGTTTTGTCTGAGATATCAGGAAACTAAATTCATTGAAGTGTATACAATTTTTTCTCGCCTTACTTATAGTTTATCATTCCCATTACCTATCTACAGTAAAGAATGACTTTTAATTTTCATGTACCATAATAATTCATAAGTCGAATGTCTCTGCCAACGTGTAAACGTCTACAAATAAAAATATCAAGTCCAGAGACGCTTGCGATTACGATTGAGCGTACAATGAAAATTACGAAAATCGTGAACACAGTGTATACAGTCCATGTTTGTACATGGTATTGACAGTAATAACCTTCTCGAGGTCGTTTAAGAATTAATACATAACAGTATAGGCTATTTCATGATTTTATGCGACATTTTCTTTCATTCATTGCAATTTTGAAATGAGTATTCGTTACTAGTAGTTCAGTAGTGCTAATGATTTGAAGTTAGCATTATACTGTATCTCTGAAATCTGCACGTCTGACTATTGTTTATTTCATGTCTGCTCATTGTAAAAGTGGCCCCTCCATTTTTTAAAGCCATTTATATCAAATAAAATTTCCTTCAAACTTCAAGCTCAAGTTCACGCAATCTAACCATATATGTGTTCATTTACACGTAATTGTCTACTTGTAAAGGTTATACACGGAATCTCTACTATAAATATTCATATAAAGTTTGCTAGTTATAATTTGTAATGTATTTTTATCAGAAACAAATTATGTTATACGGACAAAAGAAAATGAACGTAGTTTCGTCTGCGTCTTGAACACGCGACGCACATAAAAAAGAAGAATCATACAGCCAAAAAGCAAGTCGTAGTAAAGTATGAACACAAGTACATGACTAAGAAAAAGTGACTGTCTTGTCATTGACGGTGTGAATCATCTTCCTTTCGGCTTGTTCACTTGGACACATTTTCAAGAAGATGTATAATAATAATCAACATCATCATCTAGTAATGTAAGTAATCGTACTCATGTAATCGGTGTACCCATTAAACCTTTAGAACTGCAATATATATTATGCGCCAGTACAGTGTAATAGCGTACAGCAAACCAGGACGTATTTTATGTCATAAACGTGACACGATTTAAAGTATCTGCTACATGGCTAATTCAATTATTTCCATTAACATTTCTTCACAACATCGTCGGTGTCGCTGATGATAATGTTTGTTGACGGCGACAACGAGTCTGCTTGTAAATGAAAATGAAATCATTGCATCACTCGATTTCTCACAATACTACTAAAAATGCTCGATACGAAAAAGGAAGATGCTATAAAAAATTTAACGCCTAAGTAATGAAAGTAAAAGTTTGCATTGGGAAATATTATTTAAGATTTAAGACGGGAAATATATATGTATGTGTAAAATATATGCATTTTACATCTAAGAAGGCTAGAATGACAATGGATTTGCTAAGCAAAACCCTAAATATTCTATACATGAGCATGCTCTCAGTGCTCACAATAGTTCGTATTAGTTCGTTCTATTCAAATTCGTTTTATGAATGAATTAAACCAGGCTAGATGGAGGGAATCAGAGTTCAGTATATCTGAGCAACATATAAACTGATCTAGCGAAATGTATTCTACTAATCATTTTTGTGCATACGATTTTTGCATTTTTGTGAGATGGCCCTATATGACTTATAACCAGTTCATCAACACATTGTTTTACTTTACTAGAGAGATTTGTACGGGGAGTGCACAAAAATTGTATACATGAAAATAATTACATGGTATGACGGAAAAAAGCATGTACCATGAATCAAACATAAGTGACCTGCCCGAAACAAGAATTTATTTTCCTTTTATATCAAAACCAACATATTGCGTCGATTTACCAAAACATGCAATGCTTCAGATACTCCTTGTTTCCTCCTTGTATTGAGTAGACGTATGCAAATTCTGGAGAAAATACTATTCCACAATTAGTACCATTTCTGTCGAACCAACAGACAGACTAATAAAACTCTGGTGTTACATTACATAAATACCAGTTAGGTTGTTCATTTCGATTCCAAAACTTTCTTTACTCCCAAATGCAACACATTGAATGTCATATTGCCTTTATGAATATACATCAATACAACCAACCGTCAAAAGTGTAAGACTTGCTCTTGCTACCCTTATTTACCATCTTCACCGATAAAATATGAAAAGTATGTTTGAGAAAAACAACCTTGTCAATGTCGATCAGACAGCCGAATTACGTTCTCTTTATACCCTTTTAAAGTACATACGCACTTACTTACTATAGATCGTGGTGTGCGTAAAATAAAAATATGTGCGTATGTATACGATGATGACGACACAGCCAAACCGGAGTGAAGTAGGTAAAGGACAAAAGAAAGTGATCTTTTCCCTGTTTGTCTACTTACTTTACTACCACCACTACTACAACTACTCGTATAAAGCATATCTATCTATTAAACTTACAAGCAAAGAATGAATGAATGAAAAACTTACTACTATTACTACAACTGCAACTGGGACCACGAAAAGCAACAGATTGATAGCACGGAAGGAAAAAGCAGTTAGAAATGGTACATGTTACATGAACAAAAAAAAACCAAACTACTACACACACACTCAGCCAACACAACTTTTTACATTTACGATATATTTTATCAACCCTACGACCACGGTGATATTATGTCTAATATATGGCATTTACAATGCGCATACCTATATAGATCTAGTCAAGTGTTCCTTCAACCGCGTAATATTCCAGTATTCCAGGGAGGACTTCACAAAAAATAGCAGCATGGATCGCAGTTTTATGCCCATACAGGTATTCCCTATGCTTAGAGGAGTCTTTGCTTATGCTGAGCGAAAAATTCACATGTGTTTATATAAAATAGGGACTTTGTATTGTACTGTGTGTTTACAAGATTATGCAATGTGGCTTGAAGAGATCACTGGCTTTTCTATCCTCAAGTCCCAATCTCCTCTGTCTGCCAGTTCATGGATATTTTTTTCTTGTTTGGAAACTTACTCACTCTGGAGCACGTGGCTCAGTAAAGTTGGTTTCGTCTATATCCCATGAAGAGAGTTGAACATATATTGTGGGTGAACTATTCATTCATCTCTTTATATGTTGCATGAAACCAAATTAGCAGGCATGCCATGCAGTTTTACGACTTGGGATGAAAAGAGTGGGACAAATCAATGTACTTAAGTATATACTGCTATCTCTGAACTACAAATCGTATGTTTATGAATCTTTTTTATGCAGTCGATGTCCTTCTTTGTAGTACGGTTCCGCGTGACATCATTCAACACAAACATTTCCAGGCTGAAAAAAGCCGGTATAAAAGAAAGAAGTGGTACTCACTATTACCATATACGCACGTTTTCAATTTTCGTGCAGGTGGTCCGAACCGAAAGAGGTATAAGTTTTAATTTGATGTGTTTAAGATGATTTTAATTTTACTTTCTCTCTGTCGCTCATTCCTTATTCATAGATCTCTTTTTAATATGTAATATCAAGATCTTGCAGTGCAGCACCCCACATTATAATATTTATGAGGTGTTACGTTAACAGTACAAACGAATATAAGTTTCACATGAAATGAATGTCTGATATTAGTCATGCAAAAATAGTAACGTGAATAAATCACACAATCATTGAGCGCAGCAGAGCAAGGTAAACAATAAATCAGACGCCTTTGCAATATTCTTATTGAAATGCAACATTTGTTACAGTGATGTAGGTATGGCTCGAAGAACGAAGCATTTATAATGTACAAACACAGCACCAAACATAAAGCTCTTGCGTACTTAGATCGCATTGAATTGATAACCTACACAGACTTTTACAATCAACATAACATTAACATTTTTGCATTATTGCTTTTGCCTTGGTTGGATTTAACATCTTTTTCATTTGCAAGTCAATCCTATTATTGCACTGATAACAAAGCAACAATGATACCTTTCTTTTCATGTTTGTTGGAGCGCACGTTAACAATAAATAATAGCAGGAACATTTACGATTTAGACGGTTAATACTATACCAGAGCGTTTACGAAAACTTGTTATTTTCAAATGATTCATAATATTTGTTATCTTTGTTTTGGTAAAAATTTGTTTTTAAACAAAGCTGCACTACAAATTTCTTAAGTTTCAACAAGGCTTCAGTAATACCGCCATATGAACATATTTTTGTGATAGCATTTATTTCACGAAAAACAAAGTATTTTCTTACATAAAAATGCAAGAAAAAACGAATACGTTAAAGGAAACCAGCGCAATATAAGTGGACATTCATAAGGGCTATCATAATAAAGCCTTCCTTTGTTCATTTTTTCATTGTTTCGTCAGCATCATCAAAAAGAAAGCTACAAAGAAAAAATTGGCTTGCCTAAAGCCAACTCATAGATTCTAGCCTCTAATGTCACAAGTTGCCGTTCTCATGAGTATGATGCATTTCAAAACGGAAACCAAATGACTACTTTCTCAATCTGTCTTCACTTCTAGTTTAAGCCTTTTACCGATTTGTAGTGTGTCATCAACAGCAGCAACATAGTCATCATCAACAAGAAAATCCCTATAAGTCATGCCTTCCGTCACCATCTGATAGCATTGTTATTTCAACGTCTCTCTGCTTTATCTACAACGAACGTTGTTAAAATATATTGTTGTTTGTTGCAGTAAAATTGTAAATGAGGATGGCAATCATTCAACTTATCATCATCATGCACATAATCATGAGAAACAATATGGTTAAGGTTCTACACACATAAATGCAAGGTATATGGTAGTTAGCCACTTTTGCAAAAGTTAAGTAATTAACTTTTTATCTTTAGCCTTTACAGCAGCATTGCAACAACTGCATTTTCTAGTTACGGCTTGTGAGACAACAAAGGTAAAAAAAGCAAGGCAAACATACAATATACACACCTTTTTAACAAACAGAAAAAATAGACAAAGCCAACACTGTTTAATATTACTACATCACCATTCCCCATTGTCATATCCATCCATCCCATCATCAGCCATCCTCATTTTCCAAAGACAATATGCAATAATATACTGTTGTGCCGCTTGTTGTTGATGATAATCGTAGTTGGTTGCTTTTAAGTGCCATGATGCCATTAAGAACATGAGAATGAGAAATTCTTAGCATAATGTTCAATGTACTTTTTTACTCTCTCTTCAGAGCGTTTTGTGAGTTGAAATTCTCATTGCATTTTGCTTTGTTACGTTGCGTTCATCTAAGCCATTAAAAACTATCATATCATGATGATGATCATCATCATACCAAGAAAAAAAGGTTCTCTCTCATCATCATCGTCATGAAAAACTATGGATGATGCATGCACACAACCATATAAAAACCTCTTGAGCCAAAGCTGAGCTCTGAGAGCTGCACAACTTTGGCTTTATAGGAAAAACACACGTTATGCTGAGAATAAGCGTTCAGAAGAATGGAGCCAGCAAACAGAGCAAGCTTGTTTGGCTAGCAAGTACAAAAAGTCGAAAATATTCGCTTTTTTATCTCTTTTGCCTGTTTGTTCGTAAAGAATTGAATGCCATACAATCACCATCATGATCATCAACATCAGTATCACCCCACAGCGCACGAAAACTACGTCGTATGCATGCATACCACCCCATCAAACTAACTAAGGAGTGAAGGCAAAAAAAGAGTATTATTCACCATTATTCTCATCATCATCACCAACAACAGCCGCACACCACCACCACCACTACTATTCTCAGCGCTATTTAGGATATAACAGTAGAATAAAGTATTTTTCTGCTGTATGCTATGCTCTCTTGCTTGCATGCGTCAGAAGACTCTCTGAAATCCCAACAGCAGCAGTAGAGCAAGAGGAAAAAGGCTTGGTTGAAAAATATATATATCATAGAATATGAACAACGAACATGATGAGATGACTAAAGCTTTACAACGCAACGCCATTTGATCCATCCGTTCTGAATAACTTTGTCCTTTACAACAACCAACCAGCACAGCATTCATTTTAGATCGAACGAAACCAAACCAAACCAGCAGCTGCAGCAAACGAAACGAAAAGAGAGAAGGGTAGAAAAAAATAAGGATAAAAATTGCTGTGAACGTTCGTTCTCTCATATCAACATCATAT